>JABASD010001203.1:0-45195 GCA_019776165.1 Pogonognathellus flavescens | reverse complement strand
AGTTGGGTTGGGTTGGCCAAACAATTCTAGCTCTGGGTTTTGGGTTGGGTTGGTTCGGGCTCTTAATGGGTCGAAATTGGGTTGGGTTGGAAAAAGCCAACCCAATCCGGCCTCTAATACGTAATAATGTATCGTCAATACAACAACCCTGGTCCAGGGCCCTCCAAAATAAAAGAACCCACCCAGAAGAAATTGTAAAATATCGTAAAATATTGTAAATAATAATAAAATAAGGCAAGAGACAATGCCATCTAGTGAATTTTATTGTGAAATATTTGTATTTTCAAAAGGAGGTCTTCATTGTTTCATTTCATTATCTCTATTTGTTGAAAAACATTCATCTCGAAATGTTTTGTAACTTTTGGCCAGACAAGAGTTGTAACTTACTATAATTTATTATTTTAACACATGTGTGTATACCTAATAGTAAACTGAAAAACTTTTCCTACTCTGTATTTTTAACATTTTTGCAAAATGAACATCGGGAGTAGATAACAAAGGCAAAGATTATGAAAATTAAGGTATTATCAGAGCTCCTTGACAAAGGGCTCTGGTATTATTGAACTAGATATTGATTTTTAACAAGACATTGAAGCAAAAGCTTCCACGGATATCTGACTGCGACTTTGCCATGTGTGATTAACAAAACCTTTCATAGAAGAAATCCAAATTAAGGGGAGGTTTGAATCTGGACAATGATGGCCTTTAGCCTTTTGTTATGTACTCAAACCGATGTAAAATTAGGGAACAAATCATTTTATATTGTCATCTTCATAGGATCACCTGGTCAAATAAGGGTGTATTGTTAAATAATAAGTTAATCGCCATTTGTGGCTACATAAGTAGTTATTTTGTAATCCGCTTTTTGTGGCCCTTCATGATTAACAAGCGATTTTTTTAGAAATGGTAAAAAAATCGCTAGATTTTTTGGATTTACCTTACATAATGAGGTTTGAGTACATAATGCATAACCAGGTGTAGCTAATTAAGGGTTATCATCGCCAAGATTTCAACTTACCCTTAATTTAATTCCTTGGGGACAAGGCCAATGGTACTTTCATTTGCTCATAATGTAACCGTTTCTAATCTTCACAAGTCCACAGCAAATAATCCAACTTGTTTGATTATCTAACTTTCTACAGCTTTCTCTGTCCTCCGCTCTCATCATCTTCGTTGTGTCGTATCCTAAGTTCCCAACTCTAGTTTCATGCATTGCCATCTCTGTTTTGCAATTTTCTTCATTTTTAACGAATCTGAAATGAAAAATTGACAAAACCTGAAATAATTTTTCAAAAAGCGGATTCAGAATCATTTTAGAAAAAGTCTGTATGCAGTATTAGAAAATGAAAAATTATTAAAATCAATGAAATTAAAAAAGTGTTCTTAAGTGGGCCAAAGTGCTGAGGCATTTTTGAAATTTTTCCAATAAATGAATTGACGTTTTGCATCATATTTTTTAATTTCAATGACACCGGCAATACTACTAAAACTCCTAAAAACTTACAATGTAACTTACCCTGCTCTACTGACCTGCCAGTGCTGAACTGACAACTTCCCCTGTTCTGTGTTTTATTTTCCACCACTCGAAAAAATCTGTCTTTAGCCTTTGGTATTGTATTCCTTTCCTCGTCTTCTCTTCCCTCATTGTCCACAAACTTATCTAGAAGTTTAGTTTTCTCTCCTTTTGTTCAAGTACATAATAATATTACGAGTAGAAACTAGTCAGTGCCACTTTACCTTTGTGACCCAGCCTGCATTTCCAACTTGTCAGTGTTTGTTTGTGTAATGTGTGTATCTACACATGTACATGCTCATGCACTCTCCTTGCATCATCGTCTCCATCCATCAGTGCAAGTGCCTTCGTCAGTTTTAGTAATTTGTATCAATCTCGTTAAGAATCGGTTGTTAAGAATCGCTTTTCTTTTCCATGGGCTTTGCCACAATTGTAAAAGTAGGACCTGCGACACTTTCGCAAAGTAGATCTTTTTGGATGTTCTTTTAAAAGTAGACTGTGGTAGCCATGAAGGTATTTTCTATATAGCTGTGACTGTCGTGACTCTGTGAATCTGTGATGCATTGTTTGTTGCAAATCGAATGCCCAAAGACAAACAGTGACACGAACTTTATTCGGTTTCAATTTATATACTCATCCATCATTTACGTTGAATTGCTTTGAATGTCTGACGGTGACACACCGAATTCCTCTATATATTTACATATAGTAGTTCTCAGTTCTCTCTCGTGCATTCATTTCTCTCTTTTCTTTTGCAGTTACTTACGTTACATTACTATCCATACAAAGTACAAGTACTTACCGGAATGCAATATAGTCCCTATTTATTTCCAGACCAGACAGGTATCCTTTAACCGCTGTAGAAAATATCGTGTAAGACAGAACAGGCAACTTGTGACATTGGGGAGCATATACATAACATCATACACCAACCAATCCTCCAGGGTCATTTTCATAAAGGGGACAAAATACATTTCAACTTTCAACCCAACTGTGCTATTCTATTTGTTTATAAATTTCCGTGTGGTGTGTTTGTTTTATTTCACTCGGCACTCTTCTACTTGGGAAGACTGTAACATTATATTATGCACTCGATATTTTATACAACTGTCACAACTCGCCTTTTCTGTTTGATTTAATAAAGGTATATAGCGTGGCTGTGATGACTCGAAACTATGCATGATTTCAATAAAATGAAACACCATAAGTATCTTTACCATGTGAAGTTGAAAAGTTTTTGCTGACAACGTATGAAAGAGGTTATGCATACTGAATGGTTGTTTGCAGATGACATTATTAAATATACTGATACCCCATAGCCTAGATGAAGTTAGAGAACTTCAAAAAGAACAAGCCTCTCTGGTCTGCTTATCTATTCTGTTTTTGCATAGTCGTTTTTATTTTATTGAGAACTTACAATTGACATGAAACTATTTTTATTTGCTGTTAATTGAAGAGAGACGATTATTTAAGAGAAAAGTGGGTTTTTGCAAGTATGATTATTATAATGACTAAATGATGAGTAGTAGCCGGACCTGTTTTATTGTACGAGAACGACTAGCGAACGATAGTTTTAAATTTAAATATTGCGAATGTTTTGTGTGTTGGCTGGTGCATCAAAGTAATTTGAAAAGGTTGAAAATGGCTGAGAGCCCGCCTAAGGCTCCCGATCCCCTATTGCCCTTGCCCCTGTGATCTCTATGTGTCGTATGTGTATACCTAATAAATATTTGTTGTATTCCGTGTGCATTTTTGTGACCTGACCCTTGCCTGGGTTGACTGGAATGAAACCTTTGTTAAGTTTTGTACCCAGCGTCTGCCCGTGCCCGTTGTCCAGCTGATGAGATTGTGTCTCCGACTGCGAGTCTGAACTTCATGATTGATTTGATATTAATGATAATGTGTGTATTCATGTGTGGAGACGGTAGGTAATGTCTATGTCAATGCCAATGCAACTGGGACTTGGACTTCTATATAATTAGCCGAGACTTGTCTATTGCCATCTGTCAAGTCTTTAATCACTATCATTTTTCTTATTGAATCCGACTGTTTCGTTTGATTACTGATTGAGCCTTGACCTTTGAATGTGTTTTTGTGTTCCAGGTATAACGATTTTGCTATCATTAACTGTTTTCTCGATGTTGGTTGCTGAAATTCTCCCAAAAACCTCAGATGCTATTCCCCTTCTAGGTACTTGCTACATATCCATCCCTTTCTTCTTTTCTTCTTCTACTTCTACTCTATTCTATATCTATCTATAATTAGTCATAGCCTAGCTAATTGTACTTGTATAAATATACCATAGTTCTGTTCAACTTCTTCTAGCATTATAATCCGAAGAGAAGTGTAGTAGTCAACTGTCATTTACATTGTCATTATAACACCGATACTGTTAAGCTTTCTTCTCGATTATACGTCTCTTTGCCAGCATTCATTCCTTTCATTCGTCAAATTCATACTCAAAACAAGTATTAAACTTGCAAAGGTTGATTAAACACCACTTACAGGCGTTCAGCACAGGCAATTCAGTACTCTCATGTAGTAGGCCATTCAAACCTATTCTATATTGTAGACGAACCATTAAATCGCCAGTCTTAACATTTTAATTCGAAGTGAGTCTACTCAAATTATTATAGCGTCAGTACTATACCTATAACTACAAACGTAGTATTTATTATTGTTCCAATTCAGTATTATAGTATGTCCCCTTAATTAAACTTTCTGGCAGACAAACGAAAAGATCTTGTGTATAGCGATTCGAAATTGTAATCCTCTATCTCGACCTTTCATGAAATACAAAAATGAAATGGTCTCTACGAAGAGGATTATTGTTTGACGAACTTTCGCTACGAGGAAGTTGTAAAAGTTGTCTCCACGGGCTTTCTCCAAACGGCCGAACTCTGTGGAGTTGCGTATTATCTCATCTCTCCGTTGTTTTCACCCTTTCACTTTTGTATAGCCTCCAAGAGAGTCGTTACTTGTCCTTTATAATAATTTAAGTGCTCACTAGGACTTTTCTTAATCTACGGAATCATTGAGGTGTTTTAATACTTAGAGATAAGCCTATATATATAGATACGGCCTAATATAGATAGCAAATGACAACAGGCAGTAGACGATTGCCAGCCTGTTAGTTATAGTGACATTATTTGATGAAATTGACTAGTATAAGCACTAAGCATACAGTAAGACACTAAAACTAGATGGAAAGCAATGAGAGTAGATGAACTGATTAAGCATTTAAGCACAAGTCAACGCGTAGCTAATTCTGATTGTAATTACAGCACACGTAACTTTAATCATGATTTATCCTGTTAGCAAGTTTTTGAGAATTATTGAACTTTGAAAATGGAATGCAATGATGAGCCATGACATGATGAATAGACTTTGTGCATTGAAAGTGGAATCTCATAAGAAATGAGACTGCCCAATGCTACATTGGCATTTTTTGAATTATTGTATATACGTGTGGTTAACTAGTCTGTAGATTTAGCGAGATGCACTTTCATTTTTCTATTATTCCTAACTATAGTCCTCTAATTATTTTTAATTACGTACAAACACTGCATTTGCCATTTTGCAGAGATGCAAAATCTGTAAATAAAATTTTATCCAGACGAAGGATAAAAGACGGTCCAGCGTCCCTGTCCAGTCGACAGACAGATTTTTCATGCGTGGAATGCGATGGATTTGGCACATTGCTACCTAAGACCTAAATACATTTGTTTTGTGACTCGGTCGAAGGGAAGCCAACTCACGTAAGCGCTGCTCGTCCTTCCCTTCGACGTTCCAACTTTTTGAGCGTAAGTGTCAACGCTGAATTGTCCACAGCTCACTCACTAACCAACCATCCAACTAACCAATCTCTGAATCTATGAATCAATCAATCAATCACAACACCCCACCCGACTTTTGGTTAGTTTTGTTTTGTATTTTTTGTGCTCTCTGGCTATTGTGGCTACGCAGAGTCAGTACATTCCTCACTCACTGTACACAAGTAGTGGCTAGTGGTCCGATAGTCCGAAACACCTGAGACGACCAGAAATATTCTACGGACGTAAAGTAGAGTGTAGAGCGGACGGCCATATTTATCTCACAATCACAACCTCCTTCTTGTCTTTTGAATTTTCACTATTTTGATTGAGAGGGAGTGAGAGGGAGACGGAACGAGTGTGAAACTTTCAAAGGTCAGCGACATTGTGACCTGGTCCTCCTCTCGTTTCACTCCAGTAGACTCTTCTCTCACCAACTGAGTTGAGTCGTCGAGACTTTGAGAATTGAGACACCTGAATTTTAATACCCGTCACTCCACGTCTTCCAACTAAGAGACGCCTAACAATCTATGACTTTACTTTGACACTTTTACAGTCGAGTCGGTCCTCCTGGATTTTCTTGTCTTGTCATGTCTTACAGCAGATGAGCCAATTATTCTCCAAACTTTGATTATGTCCGTCTCCTTCCTTCGTCCTCACCCACCTCCTCACGCTTTGCACCGACACCCACTCACACACTAACAGTCTTATTCTTCTCAAACACCCGTCCAATTCTTCTTAGTTCTAGTCTGTAACCTCAAACCGACCTTCCTCCTAAGTCTGCTACATCAGTGGCAAATTAAAACCGCACTCAAACGACCGACCGACCAACAACTAAACCACAATGTACTTTTCCGTTTTCAAAGACGACAGACCAACTCTGCGAGTTTTTGGTTTTTGGAATGTTTTGTGCATCCGATTTTGACAGCTATGTTGCCAATGTTCAGCAATTTATGCAAAGCAATGCAAACGCAATTTACGCCATTTTTGTGATCCTGTGTTTTATATGTAGATGTACATCATTTGATATTTGAGTACTCTATAACACCCCTCCTGTACGCATTTTTGTCTCCGCTTTTTAATAACCGTATTTTATACTCACCATTTCAGCCCAAAATCTTTTGCATATTTTTACTCCACAATTTTGTGCCAGAAAATATTTTTATATTAAGCCACATAAAATAATTACACCACCGCTGCAGCAACCGTTACTAGCAAACACTTTTACCGCTACTAAACACTTTTACTCTTTCTTCAAGCCATTTTCCAAGCCTCCACAAGATCCAACAACATTTCCATTTCCACTGAAGTTTTTCTAGAACATAATTAAATTTATCCACCGTATTACAATAACAAAGTCCCTGCGTGCAAAATAAAAAAGCTAGCTTCTCACTGGACATTTTACAGATGTCTCGTCGTGTATGGAAATAACTGTGCAATGAAACTAGGTCTGCCGGCACGTATAAATTGACAGACAGATAAAAGCATAGAGACAGGTTTTAAAGCTGCAGGCGTATAGTGGCAGGCGTTAGGTGTTTAGATGGCCGATGGGGAGTAGGGATTCACATAGGGAAAGTATGTGTAGAGTGTGACACACAAAGATGGAAAGTGCTGGCAAATACAAGTAAAGGTGGCATTGTAGATTTGGTGTTGGTATAAAGGGCTACACAAAGTTCGGGACGTTTCTGTCAGTTTTGTAGATGCGAATGTATATTATGTGTAGACAGTAAATTGTGAAATGTGTATCGAAGTAAAAGGTAGGCGGGATAAGATTATGTTGTACTTACGGCGACGGCGACTTGTATATAGTGACATCACCTGTGCATTTATCTGTATGTATAAGTTAGAACTCTTAGAACCATGTACACAGTACACAGCACCTAATCAAATCATGTTCATTTGTTTGTGTAACAGTTTCTCCGCATTTCGCATCAGCTGAAATTGGAAAAGCCACAATGAACTGGTTCCATAGGCTTGCAAGTTCATATTTCTTTTCTCTCTGTTGCAGTCATCCATTCGTTCCTTGTCGCAGACAGTCCCCTTTTTCCTCCACTACCTATCAGTAGCCGTGCGATATTTTCCAATTGGAAAACTTTTCAAGTGCAGAGCAAAGGAAATAAGAAAAGTATTTTGACAGATTCAGAAAAAACTGCATTATTACCTTTAGCTTTTCTTATACTTCACATTTCACAACTCTTGCTGGCTTTTTTCATTTCTTCCTCCCGTTCTCTTACTCTTCACGTAATCCCCGTCTTTCACTTCCATCTGTCTTTATTTGTTTGTTTCGCTGTCTCCATATTCCGGTTCTCCTTGTACACACGCACCCGCCTTACTCCGCTTCCTACATATTCCAATCTTCTCCACTGCCATATGTCCCCTGTCCCTACACCTTGAACCATCTTCCAAGTTCGCACAAGTACACACCTTTTATGCAATATTAGTTCACTTCCTTAAAGGTGTTAGCCAGGTAAGTCAGATTTTTACTAAAGGTAACCTCACTCGAGACAATTTGGATACAGGGCTATGTAGACGAAAAACAAATTGCTATTTATTGCGACTATCGTTTTTAGTCTTACACTGGAAACTGTACCGTAATGGTGCAATAATGTGACTATCAAATATGTATCTTCAGTATCGTGTAGCCCCTGTCCACTTCAGCGTATTGCCCGTAGAGGCTCATTACCTTCACTGAAAATCTGACAGTAAAATGCATTCGCCATAATAAATACTACAGCAACTCCTTGCCTTGCTGTTCTCTTCCGCTTGCAATAAAAGTGCCTCCGGATCCTCCTACGATCTCCTTTATGTTGTAACACTACTGTGATAAAACATTACTTCATAAAAATCCTAGATTCTCACAGTCCGCCCCCTAAATCACAAACCGTAAAATTAGCTCACCCTCCTCTTAACTTTCATTTCAATCTACAAAAACAAGAACAGTAGATGTGTACAGTACATATATATATATACTAACGCCAAGATTTGCATCAAATGTAAATAAAGCAGAATTGGAACACTGTAAATGTTATTTGCTTTGTATAAAACTATTAAGGCGTCCCTGACATGTACTCAACAATAAATACTATTTCAATTACTGCAAGGTACCTTCATCAATTGTGATGGCTAACAACTTATTTATATGGTAAACTCTATATTCAGGGGAATACAGCTCGATAACCAGTATGGGAATTACTTTTCTATTTTATTGGCTTCAATTACTCTTCTACTTGCTCTGCTAAAATTCGAACGTAATTCCCCATAAAACGGTTCCGAGCGACATTGCCAGAAAGTGTAGACAGTATAGAGTTACCTAATGTAGACACTAGACAGTGTAGACAGTTGTATGCTATAACAATTGTTTTCAATTATGTATTGTATTTTGTATTGATTATTTCTTTCTAGTGTGAAACAAATTCAGTACCTACAAACTACAAACAACTATGGTTTCCAACCGAAAGCAATCCACACACTTTAAATACCGATACTTCACTGCTCCCAAAGACAAGTCTTATTATACGAAAGAAATCAGTCTAAACTATATACACAAATATTTAAAGAGACAAGAATAGACTTCATAAAACGTTAGTATAGAATGGGGTTCAGGTGCCCTTTAGGTTCGATTTGACTGAAGCTCGATATCAGTCATAGATGTATCTATTTAGTATTCTTCCCAAAGAAATAGAACCATGAGGAGTTGTAAGTTACAACTTGTTTTTCCAAAATTTCTTGCTAAAAAACTTAAAACAGTGCTTTAAAATATTTTTTTTTCATGATAATACCTTACCCCAATAATCTATCTAACTATTAGGAAATATATCATGCTATTAGGAAAAAGTGTAGAAAAAGTAATAAAAAAGTAAAATGAGCACAATAGTTACAGTTAAAACAAAGGTTGCACGAGAGCAATGAAATTGATCACAACATTGTTCAGACTGATTTTTAACCGAAAAATTCCTGCTGTTGTATCGGCAATACTTATCTTTCGAACTGGCTTGCTTTCTACAGGGATGCGATTCACCATCTTGCTTACCCTGGCCTATTGCTTTTCGCAAATATACTATCATTAATTAGTTCTGTACTGTAACATCTTCGCCAAATGAAAAATTGATTCGTTGCAATCTGCACCACCCCGACTATTTTCTTTCCTATCCAGTCAATTCTAATTCATAAGCATGTCATTTTGAATATAGGGCAAATTAATTGAATACTACAACGTATAACTATGTAGAACCGTAATACTATTCTACATATTATATTGCATCGGTACTCGCACTGCCGCTTGGACCATTGAAATTCTCATTAGAGCAGAAAATAGTATTAGTTGCTTAGATAGACTTAATTTTACATATTCGATTATTTTACTCCAATCTAGACTTTAGACAGACCAATCTGCCCTTAATATTGGGCAGCTAGAAGCCATTGGCGTTTAATTCGAAGCTAATTTTAATTAAGTTTTTTTAGATTAATTTTAAAATGTTTCGCGCATGTGCATTTTATAATTCTTATTATGTAATTTATATGACTTATGTTATGTTAGCCTATTGAAAAATATGGGAGATGTATACCTATAGTCATAAATAGTTGATATTTGAGATGGAGAAAGTATTGTGGCTTTTCTATATAAGGTATGTGATAGTTTCAACGTAAAAAATAATATGTTAAGATTTGAAACGATTCAATTTAAGAAATATGGTTCATATTTTGATGTGACTACTACGCATTCAATTTAAATTAACCCAATACATCCCGAGCAAGTGAATCTAAAATTGATTTTTGGATTCCACTACTAACTGTCCCCGAATCAATCAAATGAACTTTCAAAGTCTATTAGCATTAGCACATGTGCAACGTAATTTAGGATTAAATTATGTTCCAAATTAGAGTAATTTTGAATTTTGAACCGGTTTTTGAAAATGACGGAACCAGTTCATTATCAACACCTAATGAAACGTGTTTTTAAACAATGGCGCCCGTTTACATGATTGTGAGAAATTAAAACAAGTATTTTTAATCATTAGCCATGTTAAAAAACACTACTTTTTTCCAGGTGTCCTTTAATTGACGTTTTATATAAGGTTGGGGGGAGCTGAGGCTTACAGAAGCCTGAACTCCCAGCTTTTTTCTCCCTTTTTTACTATTTTTAGAAGAGGTGAATCGATTGGGGAAAATTGGTTGATACCGTTTACCGAGATCTCATGTATTCTTATTAGTTTACCTTTCAAGTGGTGCGATTTCGATAAAAATTTGCACAATTTACTGAATTATGTAGTAGAAGCTAACGCGATAAACCATTTAGGTCGTAATAGACGACCTGCTGATGCTACTACGGTTAAAAACAGTCAAACGTCAACAGAATACCGAAAAGAATAATACATATTAACCGGCTCCTGGGGACCAGGTAATGGATTTAATATATTCATAGGGTCTGAATAGTTGAATTATAGAGATCCTCGGCTTTTGACTTCCATCCCACACAGGACCAATTGAAAAGTGAGCTCCTTCCAAAGGATCTAGAAGCTTTCTTTTCGCTGCATTGTGTTTCTTTCTACTATCTATATTATCTCTGTGTGTATGCAATACACAACGTCTGTGCTTTTCATCTAAATCGTATCTAAGTACGTTATTTTTACATGAGACTGGTAAATGTATCTACGTCTGTGTGCACATAATATAGGTAGGTAGTTTAGGTAGATCTTTTTTTTGCTCTAAGAATACACTAAACAGCGGTTACCGCAGAGTACCACGGCTTTTCTCCAATCGATTTACGGTTCATCCTTTCTCCCCTAATTTTTGTGGATTAACTGTGCAGTGAAATGTCTTTTTATACACAACACAGTCATTTGAAATAGGGATTTCAATTGAATTATTTTTAGCATCTTTCTATTTGCTTACGCTTTTCTAGTTTTTCTAATCAACCTTAATGTATCGGCAGTTGCAAAATTGCTGTAAACGAAAAAGAAAAGAAAAGTCAGAGAAAGGTGACAAAATAACGAAGAAATATTTTATACTTTGTATGGATAGAAAGGCTTAATAGAAGTAGCTGTTAGAGATTGGCATAAAAAGCAATTAGATAATTATTAGCTCTGAAGAATTTATTTCCACAGGCATAGCGTTTTTACTGCTTTTAATACAGTTACGGCTACAAAGTCTTGAGGGATTATATTTTACGACGACCTTTATTCAGTTGCAGAAATAGTAACGGTAGTTGCACACTGCTCATGCATAATGCATACACATAGCATTATGAGATTCTTAGTAATACGTTGCGTATATGAACTTTCAATAAAACGGCTTTAGCAGAGAGCGTCTTGTTATTTTTTCGCTCGACTGATTTGGGAGATATAGGAAGCTAACCGTGAAAATGTCGATCCACTTGACTGAGCATTGGTCTAAGGAAGCCACGTCTATTTATTTCATTCATCCTTCGGTTGGTAGAAAATGATTTCCAAGTCAGCGTCTCATATTTTTATGCATTCATGTCGAGACATTTCCGGGCAATATTATGCTCTCTGCTCAGGAACACATTACAACGTACCATTACCACTAACAACTAATGCAGTTCATGTCATGTCCCTCACAATCAGTAGACCCTTCTCACTTATTGCCGTCACTTACTTACACATGTACACACGCACTTGCCCCATTCACTCCAACACTTTTTCTTCACGTGCACGCATCATCTCCATTTATTATTGTGAATCGCATAAACGGCCTTCTGTCTGTGTAATGAAAAGATGTGTAGTAATCAGCAGCGTAGACGAAGAGCATGCCTTGTTCTGGAAGGAGATGTAATTCGGAACAGAACTGCGCATTTTGTGTTAGCGTTAGCCAGGTGCAAGCTTGATGCAATTAAAGCCATCTGTTCAGAGCCAGAGCTGAATCCCACTCAAAGTAACACGGAGGAGGAATTAGGGAAGTCGGTGCTCGCACTTTCAGCCTCCGTTTATTTTCCACTGCATCTGTATTCGCACACGTTTCAGTTTCTGGTGTCTCTGTACAGACTGCAGAGCGAGAATACAATGTAATGTGCACAGACACCTATAAAACATCCCTAGGTATATCTAAACGAGAGGCATTTGCAGCCACTTCTGTCAACTACAGTTTCCATCTCTATTCTATTCTCCATTGGCTGGTTCTGGTGGAGCCGAGGTACTCGTGCACTCACATTAGGCATAATGTACATTGAGTACTTTCACCCGCGCTTTCACCACCGCCACTGCCTTCATTACGGGTGACTGAGACTCCCCCGGGCTTACTCTCGTCCGCTCCTGCTGACTCGTGTGAGTCGTGTGTGTGTGTGGTGCTGTTGTTTGCAATGTGCACTCCGTTGGACTTGGAGTATCTGCTGGAGTAGCTGGAGCATGTTTAGGGCAGTAGCCATGGAGAGTGTAAGCTGGAGATGTTTAGGGCAGTAGCCATGGAGAGTTGTAGCTGGAGAATGTTTAGGGCAGTAGCCGGAGTAGTTTTGGAGTAGTGTGGGTTAGTTGTGCGTGTGTGCATTGTGCAATGTTCATATCGTGTTCCTGTTCACACAAAAACACTCACAGCACAGCTTCCCATTCATCACGTCGTCGGCCGTTTAAATATTTATATCTGTGAAGCCGTAAAAATGCTTTCAAATAATATCCGTTGAAAGCGGGCGAGGAAAGTCATGGGAGGAAAACATTTAATTATAAATAGAATCGCTTTGCTTCAAATCGCTCTGCTTGCATCATTTATGTACTTGGGCTACGGCTACAGCCATATAAATTGCATTGCCAATTGCGAGTCTCCGTTCTACACACTCATGCAGTAATAAATACGCCTCTGCATCGCTAAATTGCTTTCCCCGCTACTGCTTTCCACCTCAGCTTCTACTTCTACACATGTCAGATGATACTATAATAAATATTTTTATTTCCCACAAAAACATTTTACCAGCAGTTTCTTCTTATCTAACACTATTTACTCACTCAACAGTAGCCTAGTTTTACTGCTGCGGTAGTAGACATACCTACCCACAAAATTCTTATAAAACATCTAGTAAATATATAGTGAATAAAACATCTAGTAAATATATAGTGAATAAATACTAATGATAATATATACATAAATAATATTATGCCATTCATTCTCTATCAGTATTTTAAAATTACTCCGAATGTAGTTCTAATTCCAATTTTAGTAAATTACTTAAACCCACTGTAGACAATTATGATTTACCACTTAACAATTTAAGTACCGATACGGAATGTCTCAGTATAGACCATACATTTCACCCTTTATGCAATGATATGATTTTGTCCGATGGAATTTTACCCAGATTCTGTCAGCTTTACAAACGTATCGTTTAGATTGATGTTCATGTGTTTCCAAATGTGCTGTTGTACTAAATTGCTTTGGTTTGCTCATTGATTGTATATTTAGATATAAATGTGTGCATTTACAGCGGTACTAATGATATAATTGTGTTAAGTGTACACTCTATATTAGTATATGCCAAAAATATTACTGTTATCATTGTGACGTAGGTCAGACTTGCGATTTTCTGCCTTTTCATGAATTTTCAGTAAAAATGACAAATTTGAAAACTGAAAAATTCAAGTTACAAAAATGTGTACATGGAATATATATGGAAGGATGCAGTGGGTGAGTGTCTAAGTAGGTGCCTAATAAAATGAGGGCATCATAGCAATGTAATAGAAACTGAGTGTTATTGCACTCACGTTAATGGCAACGGAGCAAAACTTTGTGCATTATGCATTATTTTTATTACTAAGTTATATTTCGAATGCTCACACATAAAACTTACAGGCTTCTATTATTCTATTAGTATTAAGGGTTTTCAGCCAACTAAACTAACTGAATAAATGTTTTTGCCCCGTTGTAAACATCAAAGTTGTTGAGAGGGGAAGTAATATTTCGTCCTACCTATAATTTAATAACATTCTTCTGCTTCTTCCATATGGGAGGCTCCATGTACCCAGTTATTCTTGGACAGTAAAGATGCACTTCCGAGAGAGCAATAACTTTTTCCAATTTTCCCATTTAGTTTTTCAGAAAAAAGAAATGTTGAAATTGAGATTTTTCGAATTTGTCATCTTATATAATTCATTGAAACATTATATCAAGCCGTAAGCCTGGTAAACATCGATGTGCATGTTGTGTTTGTAGTAATTGTAAACCCTATTTGTGATTCTACCTTAAGGACAACCACTTTCTGATTATCACCTACTAATCTTATAGTTAGTAAGAAAACCTTGTGATCTGAATACCAAATTACTTATTATAATCTAGCCTTTTACTCACTCCATTCACCATCCCCATGATTTATAATTACATTTTGTCATGTCAAGAAATATAATTTAATGGAGATTTGTGGGACTGATTGACAGGAACTTACTTCAATTGTATCATGTTCATGGTAGCCTCATCTGTTGTCCTCACGGTCGTTGTACTCAACTATCATCACCGCACTGCCAAAATGCATGAAATGCCTCCTTGGGTAAGTCTCTAACTTTTATTATTACATAGTCCAGCTGAAAAATATAAGGCTGCCATTTTATCGATGGGTACAAAATGAATTAATTGTTTGTGTTGGAGAAAGTCAGTAATTGCAACGCATCACGGGTTACAGACTCCACCTTATTTAAGTCCATAATACAAATATTATTCATTCAGCAGTAGAATGAGAGGCTGTGTAGAAGTGCATGTCGGGTATCTCCTCCTTTTGCAGAAGGTACTAACGTAACAGCAGCTGCATTTACAATCTCAGGTTAATGTACATAGTTTCAGTTCCAATCGTTCCAAAGGCAGCGTTTTTCAGTGGAAATGTGCGCACGTCTCTATATAACTGTCATTTCGTCATCACGCCTTTTCACCTTCTGGCTTTAGATAAACTGAGTATTCTATAATGGTCTGCGAGTATATTGGTTTAGGAGTTTAGCACTGCACGGGAAGCAAACCCATTTAAGCCATAAAAGTAATGAATGACGTCACTATTTTAGTTTAGTACTTTCTCCTGCAAGAGTATTCTTTGTGTCATTGTATTTGTAGATGTTCAGCGTATATCACGTAAAACTGTCAGAAAATAATACAGGAGGACTTTCACTTGCCGTTATAAATGCTTCATATGATCTCCTCCCTGGATAATTCAAAGCTCCATTCTGTTTTCCCAGTGCATTCATAGCTCCTTTCTGCAACAACAATCAATTCAACCTGAATTGGACAATCTGGGATTTAACTCCGGAGAAAACCGATTCCTAAAGGAAGGGAGCATCGTCTCATTGAATGCTTCGGGTTCGTCATCATCACACATACATATGCTCCCAAATGGATTGGTCGAGAAGATGGAAGGGTTTGAAGACCTACTCAGTCTGCGGACCTTATATATATAGCTGGGAGATTATATCAAGCATTTGTAGGAGCGAGTGAAAGTCCCCGTGTATATTTCTAACACATAGTTTTATTGTGATTCCCTCTAGAAGTTCAACTCATTTTTTATTACTTATTTTCTCAACTTATACCGGGATCAAAATTACCTTTCCCCAGTACAGGTGATATCGCGTAAGTGTACGCTCTGAGGTAAATCAGAGTAGATGTATGACTTTCTTTCTTGTGGGAGACTTAAGTGACAGACTTTCACACTATTTATGATCGCAGTATACGAATTGTAATTTTTATTTAACAACGTTATTAAATATTAAATCTATATACTCTGATTATCTGTTAAGGTTTAGAGCAGGAACGGTTTGGAATCTGAAGTCTTGAACCCGAACTAGCTAGGTATAAGTTTTTAGCCTCCTTTGTTTCACAAGCTCATCTTTGTATCCAAACTCACCTGGAACCAAGTTCCATTTTCAGTGAACCAACTTTTGTTAACTTGTTGACGTCTCTAGCTTGCTGGTAGGCATTATATAAAACATATTATGTGTATGATTGGGTAAAGAGTGCAGACGGGGCAAGAAGCGGATATTAATGCAATCAGTTATGAACGTCACGGAGTTTGAGTTTGGGAGATGGATGAGTTTGGAGCTGATGGCACCATGGGAGTGTATAGTCAGAGCGAGAAGTAGACAATTTGTTCCCTCTCTGTTTGGTGAATGGTGAAAGCGGAAACAATTATTATAATATCATTATTTTATCCTTTCTTGAAATTGCTAGCAAATTTCCTCTTAACTTGCTCAGTTTTGGATTAAGCCTGAGGAGCCTGTGTAAGTCCCAAGTTTCCAGCTGTTTCTTCTCCTTCGGAAGTGTAAACATGAACTCCGCCACCACAACAGTTTTTCTGTGGACAAAGACAACTTTAGTTAGACATTGTTAGTTAGCTAAAATACAATTTCTAATCTGTGAGCCTTGGTATTTTGTGCCTGGAGAATACCACAGTCTAGAGAATTAATGATTTCTTTTATTTGTTTTTCATTTTACGAGAGCCTGAACTGAACATTTCAGTGGCACAGACCTTTATACCTCACTTTTAATTCTCCTGCTTGTGAAATATTCCAAATTTTTCACAAAGTCATGACTCTCGTTCTCTGCATATTTCCAACATAGAGAAAATTATTGAGGTTAAGAGAGGGATAAAGATGAGCAGAGCCGGAAAAAAATTTAGCATTGGATTTAGAATCAAAGTTAATAAGAAGTGAATATGCAAGGAAAAAGGATTTTGTTTTGCTAACGTTGGTGTTGTATTTGTGTGAGTGCAGGTGAAGACTCTATTTCTACAGTGGCTTCCTTGGATTTTGCACATGAGTCGTCCGGGGAAGAAAATAACTCGGAAGACCCTGAAACAGGACCACAAGCTAAAGTCGCTGAAAGATATAAAAGAGCGCTCGTCCAAGTCTTTGCTGGCCAATGTTTTGGACATGGACGATGACATTCGAATGAGTTCCTCTTATCTTCGTATGGATCAGACGGACATGTCATCTCCGTGCGCACTGGCAACCAGGGACCTTCAATCCATTCTCAGAGAAATACGCTTCATTACAGGCCGCATGAAAAAAGCCGAAGATGATGCAGAAGTCGTTGGAGATTGGAAATTCGCTGCTATGGTTGTCGATAGAATTTGTCTCATCGTTTTCACTTCCTTCACCATCATCGCCACAGTCGCTGTCTTACTTTCGGCTCCTCACATAATTGTTCAATAATGTTCACGACTTCGTTGCTCTTAATACCAAAGTTCAACCACTCGAAAACAGCGTAACTCGTAATCCTTACTATTACATTATGTCACACCTTCAGACTTACATTCAATTTAGTGCTAGCAGCCTCACACAATGCTATGACTTATGACAGCAATAAGGTACCCTACCTACTCCACTCCACAAACACCCAATACTAATACGATTAAATGCAACTAAGTTAATGTCACTGTGGTAGCGGTGGACAAAGAATGTCTCCCTAACCCTATAAGGTTTTCTGGTGCATGACATTTCAGCCCCAAATTCCAGCAACTACACACTGTCAGGCTTTAGCAGACATCTTCGTTTGTATCACCCGCAAACACTTTTACTTTGTAGTTTAGTTAGTCTTGTATCGGGGTTTACTTCCATACATATAGTCATTTTAGTCGACACTGAATTAATTAACCACTACAAGACCGTATACAGAAATCAGTTTCGAATGACAAAAAGTTTAAAACAGTCAAAAAACGGCTGTTTTTGGTAAAAAAACAAAATGTCTATTGTTGTAAGAGTAAAAATATCGAGGAGGGCAATTGCCCCGTTTTCCCACTGTATACGGTCTTGAAATACTCGTTAGCGTAACACAATCATTGAATCAACCGGTAATCACAAATCACAAGACTCAATTTTGCCCATGAACGACAGAGCCATGGGCACATGACCCACATTAGCGTACATTTAGTAAACTTCACATAAATAATTACGTACATATAGCGTAGTATATATAAAAATACTTACGAAATAAAGTATAATTATATTCCACAAAAGCAGGGTTTCAAATAACCATTCTCGTCTAGAGCATACATCCGGAACATTATGAGAAACAAAAGTATGCGCCTTTTAGAGACCCTTTTTTCTCATTAAATTAAAAACCACCCGATTTCGAAAATTTCTGAACTTGACTCTATGCAAAATAAATTCTATGCAAGATACTGTACTGATTGGTTAATAGCATAGAATTCTGGAGCTTCTCTTCTAGAGTTGAAGGGGTAGGTGGTTATTTGAAGCCCCGTACACATCTTTCAGGTGGGTCTGCCATTGCAGCCACTTACAGCGTAATTTGCAAATAGAAGTGATAATAAATAAAGGAGCCGAAACACAAGATTCGGACAATCCGGAGAGGTGAAATGCAATAGATACCAGTGGCGGATCCAGAATTTTTGACAGGAGTAGTATTAAATGACTATAGGGTGTCACGTATTTTTGATCGCTTTATCTAGTGTCGGACTTCACAGGAGGGTTAGAACCCATAAAATAACCAATGTCTGGATCCGCCAATTATGGATATACAAATGGCAATCTCAACGAAAAACAATCACCATCGCTTTTACTAATAGTTATACAGTCGACGACACATGCAGTTTTACTACGAAGTATTAAATATAAGTACGATGTAGATATAAGGTATGGAACAAAGAGGTACCTACATATATTTTGCCTATCAGAATGACAATTATGCTTTGAAGTTGCTTCCAGATTTCACGGATTTCATATTATGGAAACTTGAAATCAACTATTGAAGCCAGTTGTCGCACGCCTTCCGAGCACGACATCCTCTCAAAAATGATACAGTATTATGTGACAACCAATCCAATTTGATGTTGAACTGCTGCGAGAAAGTCGGAGAAAGTCATTGAAGTTTTATGACTTCACGTTCCATTCACCGGTAGCGAGAGTGTGTGTGGAGACTGGAGGAGAGGGAGGAAGGGACGACAGAGCGGAGCTCGGGGCGGGCTACTCTGTATTCCAGTAAAACTGATTTATCTATACATAAGTCTGTTTACCGCCAAAAATAATATTTCTTTTCAAAATAACTTCAGTCCCCTTGTTTCAACATTTGATGGCTGAAAAAAGCTTTGGGTCAATCAACATCTGACAAACTTGCTTTCTTTTTCCTAGGGCCACCTGCTGTTAGAATGTAGCAGTAAGTATAACCATAACAAACTACTAAGCTTGTTATACTTATTGTTCTTATTTCAAGACGCACGTACTTGGCAAAGTTGGGTAAGGAAAGCAGAGGCACGTCAGATACATTATTAGGGTAACTCAAATGACTTTCTCAAGTTTTCTCTGATTTTTACTTTGACAGTTTTTTGTTATTGAGTTTGCGCAGTTTAAATTCAGTTTTAAATCTCATTGCGCCGATTTTACGGAACTGCATGATATTTAAAAAGTAAAACATTGTTAAGCCAAACTGCGGATCGATTTTTATACCAAACTAACAAACTGCTAGACTACTAAAATTGAGGAGAATTTGAGTTGCCCTATTGTTGCAAAATTCTAGCCCAGCTTTTTTAGCTAGGTGAAAGCCTGAGATTTGTGAGAGCGTGTATCTAATATTTCCTCTATAGTGAATATTGGTTTCTTTGAGATTATGTCGTGATCCGGTAATCTTATAATTAGCTCTCCTGTCGTGACCAACTGCAATTGGTTTTGTTGCCTTCCCAGGTTATTTTTCGAGCCTTTTACTTGTTTGCGCTACTCTCTTCAATTCCATCTTCTTATAGAAAATGCCCATCTTTCTCTTTCTTGAAAGAAGGCTAGAAACACGAGTTCCTTTCAGTACATAGAATATTTAAATTCGTGAGTTTTTGCCTTCACTCTAATAATATGAGAATAGCATGAGTTAACATTTCCCCTGGTCTTGAATTTTGTATATTTTGAGTGTATTGCAATCATTAGCGACTGTGACTAAGATGCCGTCCTCAATTCTTCCACTTCTGTGTTGCTGTGGTTCGTTAACAAGTTCCTTGATGTTCGCAGCGTTTGTGAGACTTTGTAGATGTACGAAACGTCGGCAGGTTGCTTGCACGCAAACAACGAGTTGATTGAGGTGTTCTGGATGCTGTTATAAATAAGGTTAGATTGCGGACTGGCGTGAAGTTGATGCATTAGCAGAACTGGTGGTTGTTCCCTGTTATGAGGGATACGGTTGTGCCAATCAAAAGCCAGCACGCCAGCAGTAAGACCGTTGGAGAGACAGAGAGAGATGAGAAGATCATGATGAAACGACTACTTGTAAAGACTGGAAGAAAACCACAATACACACAGAAGTCAGATGTATACTTCCTCCATCACCATCCTCGCCATCATTCCGCTCCTTCCTCCCTCGGCAGCTTGACTTTATAGCACCACTGCCTACTCATTTACCGCTATTGACTCCAAATGTTAAGAAAACTTGTTCCATCTTTCTCTCCTGTCAGTTAGTAACGAAATCACCTCCGGGCAATGTCTTACTCTTCCCAGAACTCTTACAAACCGTAGACACTTCAAGGAAATAGTGGAAGAATAAGAAAGCTGAGCAAAGTCTGGAAGGGAATGAGGGAGACGTACATATAACATGATATTACTTTCTGTTAGTACGCAATGGCAGCTGGTATCCTGGTATAACCTTAAATGGCGTTAGGGATGATTCGTTTATGACGTCTACAATTTTTAATCACTTTTGAATTTCTCCCTATCCCAACTGAACATTTTATATGTACTGATTTAGCAAACAACAAACATACAATGTTGGGCAAAGATAGCCGTAGGTCCGACAATCAATACAAGATGCTAAATATTATGTTGTTGAAAATGATCATTAATGATACGAGAGATACATTTTGAAATTCAAAACAAAATTGAATAAGAGGTCTGCTGTATTGTATTATGGTTACAATGAACACTCAAATGTTGACACGATATTAAGTATCTGTAAATGAGGCATTTAATGTAGTCGTAAAGAAAAAGAACAATATATTTTACTACAAGTTGTTTACTATAAAGCCTCCCTTTTTTGGAGACAATATCATAGCCGAGATTGACCAAACAAAATCATTTCTAGCTTGCAAGTTGAGATTCCTTTTTTGTGATATTTTGCCCTGTTCGCTCACAAACTACATGTAGAAAAATCATAATCTCCACCACATAGTATTACATTAACAGGCTCCATACCGTAACCTGATGACACAATTTATGATAGTTCCCTTACATCATGCTGATAGATAATGTTAAAAAATACTGCTTCAGAATAAGGTCGCTTGTATAAACGATTCCACAAATCCTTCATTTTTATTTATTCTTCACAATTAATGTGGCAATTCAAATTGCACTTACCATGGTGTGCGCGCCACATGGCGCGCGGCTTACCAAGTACTAATTCCGAATTTCTGACCTGAAAAAATGGAACACGAGGCACTCAAACACAGAGTGTCGTAACTCGCACGTATCCCGTGTACACCATTTCAAGGTGTCAAACCATGTTGATAAGCTATGCGGAGCGCCCTCGGCAGAGCGCTTCATCATTCATAAGGGGTAATAATTAATATGATATCGTACTAATTCTATTTGAATTTACGAGCTTGTTTTGAAGACTACAACGATGTGGAATCGTCTATAATCCGTTTTTCTATTCCATTTATGAAGTTGATGCCAGTATCGATTTCCGCAAGGAGAGTAAAAGCCCGAAGAATAGTAAACACGTTTTCGTGTTGGTATCTAAGTTTGACATGAGGGACAATATATCCGTACAAAATACTTCACGAATTATGCTCACCTGCTCACTGCACTACTGTTAATAAAATATGGAGGAAAGGGGTAAAACAACTTTTCATTTTGATAACAAATCTTTACTGTTTTTACGTTTTCAATTATGTGGTTACTAAATACTAAATAGTTTAGATTTGAAAATAGTCCACTGTACAAAACAAGTTAGAACGTAACCGGAAATTACAATGTATTGTAGCTGTATGTAAGTTAACACCCATATTTTACTGTCATAGTTATTAAAGGAAAGGGTATGAACATCTAGAATATCGCAATTTATCTCGGCCGACGTTTTATAGTCCATATATCCCGGATAAGTGCTGAAGTGCATTTTTTGAACATTGTACTCATGTGCAAAAGTGCTTGATATCCACATTGACTGGAGGATAAAGATGACTGCGCTGTGCCGTTCTCTCTTGCTTGCCTTTGCGATGATATTGTGTGACACCGTGAAATAGAGATGTATACAGTACAATGGATGAGACAAGTCTCCATTGTACTTGTCTTCCGAGTACAAGACTTCGGGTTTGACTCTTGCCTATCATTACATCTATAAACCTGACGTCTCAATAACCCTTCTTCACTTCAGTCTTTTTTCTTCTTATCTGTTTGTTGTCAACACTCCAAATCTCCGGAATGGCATATTATGGATCTCTCTACATCATCCTGTTATTCCCTTCTTCTATCCAAAGGAATTCAGACCTTATATACATATTCACTTATTTCCTACTACGCTCAAGTTTACTACTCCAGTACTCCACTTCTTCAATTCTGTAGTAGGTACTCATAGTTTCAAAAGTATGAAAGGCAGAAGGGAATATGCGTACAAACCCATTAAGAGCAGAGACAACGAAATAGTAGCATAATAATAATAATTTGGGTAGGAGAAATGTAGGTTAGATTTGGGTCTGTGTGACTAGACTGGGCTGGAAGATGATATTATGTCGTGGCAAGTAATAATGTGCATAGAAGATGCAAAATGAGAGGGTGGAAGCTGAAATAAATCGATTGGATGGAGTTATGTACTTGGAGTACTTGGAGTACACTGCTGTTAGAAAGGAATAGCAAATCTTGGTTTGAAAATATCGGTTTTGGTTTGCGCAGTTTTGTTTGCGATTTAGTGGTAACATCATAGCAGTGCAGACAGAGTGCACTCGTGTTGTGCATCTGTAGCATTAGTGGAGTGGGACGAGAGAGACGGGAGAATCGTGGAAATACATTGTGGAAATACATCGTGGAAATACATCGTAGAGTAGAGGAATCCCATAAAGTCCATGCAGTGGAGAGAGTTTTGATAGGAACGACAGTTTGCAATGTGTAACTGTTACCTACTCAAAGAAAAAGCTTTCTCTTATTAAGCTTCGTTGACTTTTCTTGTCTGTCTACCTGTTCTATTATTCAGAAGAATAACCTTTCTTTCTTAGGCATAGCTAAGCTATTTCCTTCTTTAATCTTTCCTGCTCTTCTATTTGTTATGCCGCCGCCCACTGTGGGAATTGGCGATGATGGAAACTGTGCATGACAGTAGAACAGTCGTTACCCGCTCTCTACTCTTTTCCTGCCGTTCTCCTGCTTCCGTGCTTCCCAGCAGTAAAAGCGGGCCCAGGCAGAATGCGGGAGACCCGGACGATTATATAGGACATACACCTGGCACATGAACCATGGAGGCAGCGCAGTAGACCTTCTTCCTCCCAGCTCCCGTTCTTTCCAATTGCTTTCGTACTATTTCCAAGTCTCTTTAGTGTACAAATAACATTTCCATGACTTAGGTTAGTGCTCTTTACGGTTGAACGGAGTTTCCCTGAATTATTTACCAGACCTTGTCACTCTTCACTTCACTTTCATTTTGACTCTCACTCAACTGTCACAACTCTTCACGGCTACACATACAGCCAGGGCCATCTCCATCATAGAAGATGGAGACATGTAATCATCTAACGCAAGCTCTGTGTGTCGCCTCCCGCAATGAGCACACTTCGCAATCTTCCCAATGCCATCGCTCTAAAATTATGCATGCTGTTGCCCATTACAGGTCCTTGTCTTCTACGTACAGTCGTAGTCGTATTTAAGGACTTCTCCGGCCCTCAAATGTACTCAGCCTGGTCTAACCAACATTTTCTCAGAATTGATTGACCAAAAGGGTTTTTCAGCCAATCTACTTCCCCCGAAATATTAAATAGGTCAAAAGGGTAAGAAAAGAAATAAGGTTCGCTGCTGCTGATTGCTACACCCACAGGCAGCACGAGTACAGCTTACTGCACTCTGCTACACACCGTACACGCGTAGCTTTATGTTAGAAAAGAAAATATTGGTTTCTGAAGGTGTTGATCGATATTATGAGATCTCCTTTGTATCATTCTGAGTTGTAATGTAATATTCATGTAGCTACAAAGCTACATCAGATGTTAATTAGATTGTACGTGTTGTAAATAGATAGAAGTTCTCTGGGGGCAGTTATAAATCAATAAGAAGGTACCTACCTAGCTCAATTCTATTTCGGGTGTTTAAATCTTTTTTAAACAGGTAGGCAGCAATTGATTACATTTCAGTTATAATCCGGATTTTAAATTGACAGTTCCGTCAGGCTCTTAACTTGTTTCAAAAAGTCTGAACCGACTTTATCAAGACCGAATCGGTTTTCCATTATCAATTTCCGTTCGGTTTCTGAAACTTTATGACATCTCTTAAAGATGCCTATTGACATGGATAAAATATGATAGTGCTCACAATAATGGCTTATTGATTGTGCAGCCATGTCTAACTCTATTGAATCTATGCGCTAGGGATTAATATTTCTATTCATCATAACAAGTAATTTGAATGCTATTGATATCAAGATTCAAGAGGCGTATATTATTATTATTGTATCTTGACGAGAAAAGCGAAAGTGTAAGCGAAAGTGTAAGCGGAGTATTATTTACCAGACACCAGACAGGGCAGGGGCCCAAAATTCCATCGAGTTCGACGGAGCAGTTTGTTGCTACAGCCTATAGGGAACCACGAACCTACAAAAACTCGAATTATGCTTCAGCCTGTTGAGACATTGAGAGTGAGAGCGTGTAAATTGTAAAGTCACTGTTCATGTGTAGAATGATCCTTGTTCCACTCAAACCCACGTAAAATACTTTCGCAATTATTGTTTTAAACCATTTTTTTTTAAATGTTGTAGAAACTAGCTCTGTTGTGAGAAAAATGTCTCAAGTTTTGAAAAATTCTGATCATCCACAAATTGAAGTGAGAACCAAAAGTCGATTTTCAAAAAAAATTGCTACGCGATGTATTGCTCGAACCTGCGCGGGCACTGCCACAACGGCGTCTTTGTTCCTACAAATCGCTCCCTCCTCCCTCGTATAAAACCAACATTCATATAGGCCCTCCACACACAGTTAGGGCAAAAGTTATCGTACCTAATTGTAACTTAACTTTTCATCCTGATTTCAATGGACTTAATTACTTAAATGTGAGACAGCTTAAAAGCCAAAAATGTTTCTTATTTATTTAAAACTGTAAAACTAACCGATTGAATACAGATAGGGCTGCAGTAGAGTCTCAATCAATAAACCTTATTGTATGATTGGAATTCCAAATTGGAAATACGCTACTTTGGGGGTACAATATGGAATATTACGGGGTTTGTAAATGGCAAGTCCACTCTACAGTGACAGCCGGTTGCTTATTTTGTGACAAGAAGACAAGGTACAGGTGTGAAATGAACGGAGAGAAATGAAAGCATTATGACCGTTTGCAGGGTCACGCACACACACAACACAGACGCTCAATTTTTGCTACAAAAACAGACTTTATTAAAAGTAAGTGCTAATAATACTCCAAAATGCAAACAAAATCAATAAACTACTGGGCACGGAAGTCCAAGCATTCTACAATCCTTGAGTTCGCCATCTTTCCCAGTGGACTTTCTCATTGCTCTTACATCATTTTCAACTTTCAGAAACTAATACTTTTAACTTTAACTAAGATTTCTTCAGTTTTTAAATTCATATATCTTAAGAGTTGTCGACAAAGAAGATGATACAACTGATTACAACTAGAACAATGGGTTGCTATTGCCCGTTGTCTGTCCGTTACTTCCGCTGTCGAGCAAGGGCGTATCTAGGATTTAAATCTGGGGAGGAATAAGCACACAAAGGGACAGAAAATAACCCCTTTTTCGGAAACTGGGAGCACCTGCTCCAATAGTACCCTAATATACATACATATACGCCCTTGCCGTCGCTTTGAGGAAAAACTTATTGTTAGTAAAAACAGTCTAGTTGATACAAATGAAAAGCAAAGTGTTGGCCGCTTTTAATCGAAAGTTGCGGGGTTTCTTCTTTTCATTTGTATCAGTGTGGCTTTTTCCGCCTAGACGTGTCATACAGTCATACCCTATTAACCCCATTAACCCTATAATACTATTATCATTATTATCTCACTGGTTGTGACACAGAACGGAAGTATTAAAATTAAATCCAGAAGAATTTATAACTGGAAATGATGTCATTAATAAATGCAATTCAAAATGGCTAATATGTAATCTTTCTGGTTCTGCACTAATATGTAATTCCATACGCGTTGATTATGTACTAGAAAAAAAACTGGTTCATCTAGTCCAGTACACTTACTGAGCTAACATTTGGACAATAAAACTATATTGATCATTATTTGCCCCCATTTTATAAGCCTACAGACTTGTTTTACGCCATTATGTTTTACATTTTAACAGATTTCGTATGCTAGGATTTTATGCAATCATTTCAAAACATATGGGTGTGAAAGTGAAACTCCTCTACTAACAACCTAGCTGAGAGTTTTCTGTGAAATATCGAAAAAAGTGTTTGGTGTTATAAGTTATAACCATGAGATTAGTAAGTTGTTGATGCTAATATAATTTCGTATTTACTTTACATTTAAATACTGAAGAAGTGATAGTTAAAAACGGAAATAGTTTTTGAATCATTTTATAAACCCAGGATTCTCAGAAACGTGCCAGAGCAAGGATTCTCGAATCATTCGACTTTCATGCTCAATAGCGTAGAGCCCTATTACAATAGAATATTGTAAAGGAAAGAAAACATGGCAAATAGCATTAATTACAGCCAAACTAAAGCGTTTTCATTTAAAACTGGCCATTGGGGGCTATACATGAAGACGTTCGCAAATGGCCCATTTTAGAACCCAATCGTCCATTTGCAAACGTCCCTTCTCTGTCAAATATATCCAGTGACCGAAAAATTGCACATAAATTATCATTTTCTTAGAAAACCAACAGCTTTACACCTTTTACATCTACAAAATGAATTCAAAGTCGGTGGTCTCGCCCGAAATAATGTTTTCTATGACTTGACATGACTAATAAAAATTCCACTATTCACAATCATCAACAGCTATTACTTTACGAGGATGTTTGAATTCACTGTGTATCATCACTCCTTTCTTTACACAAAGTCATGCACTGAATTTTTACTGCTTAAATTCAACTTTAGCATGTAATGTAACACGTCAATCCAAAATTGAAGCATGGAAACAAAAAACAATGATATTTAACATTATATTATATAACATTTCAAAATGCTGACAATAAGTTTTGGTAAAATTTAAGCCTCAGAAATATATTTTAAATTTAAATATGCAAGTAAATTTAAATTCTGGATAAAATGATAGCTGTGAGGAAGTAAACCTTTAAAAAACATTTAATAAAAGTGATGAAAAGGTGTACAGCGGATAAGAAAATTATAAAAATTTAACAAGTTTGAGGAAGTTTCATTTGATACATGAAAATACTGATGTCAGCCAATGTTCTTTGATCGCCATCTCCTCATGTACGCTTTCTCTCATAGGACAAGAAATCTCAAATTTACTCACAATCTTCATAATTGTTTCTCCCCTCGACGCGGACGTCGTTTATGTATAGCCCCTTATCGCATTTACTATTGCAACTCTTCTATATCACATTTCAAGAATCCTTTGATTTCAGGAGGGAGTTCAATCTTCGTATTAATTGTTTTAACAGCACTTGGACAATGGATACATAAGTCAATTAGTCAACAAAGTAAAAAAATCATCGGAAAAACAGGACAAACCTACTTTTTACAATTCGGTAAAACTTTTTAGCTACAAAGAGCTATAAATAATGTAAGTAGACTGTCCTGAGATATGACTAAAACGTCACGTGTTAAGTACAATGATTGTATTTAGCAAGAAACAAAATGTAAATATTTCTTTGCAACTCTCCGTGACATTTACTATAATATATAAGGCTCAAGGGTAGTTGACTAGAAAACTCTTTATTTTTCTTAGAAGGTTGGTTGGATACAAGTTTTGGTCGTGAAAAAACGAAGCCGAAAACTGAGAATGACACTTCGGCTTCACTTTTTCGCGACCAAAACTTGTTATCCGACTAACCTTCCAAGGAAAATATTTCTATGTGAACTCCTTGATACGGCCATGAGCTCTCATGTAAATGTGGTTGTGGCGGACCTTTGGACATGCATATACATATTTACATTTACCTACATACAGATTGCACGAAACGGGGATTGTGTCCCTGATGTACCCTTTGGTTTACGTATATTCTTAACCAAGTGCAAGTGTTTCTATGAACAATCATCCCAAAGATTTAACCCCCTCCTTAAATATAAATCTTACTTGTACATGCGTACATATATAATTGCATAATGTTAGGTATGAACTGTGTACTAGTAAGATTTATATTTTATATATATATACCTAACCTACCTACATAATATTATTAGAGAACAGAAAACTATTCTGTTCATTGTCAGTTTCGGCGAAAGAAATATTATAGATATAAACACAGTTATTGAAAAGATTATATTGGGCTGAGAAGGCTAACTTATACAACTTAATGTATCGTATGAAATCGTATAAAATGTACATCATAAAATGAAAACTATTGCATTAAAAATACTTACAATATATAAAGAAGTTGTAGTACAGTCAACAGTTGGTTGGTATTTGGTATTGGTATGGCAGTTAATAAAGTGGAGTAGGTATATACATAAAGTAAAGTAGGCAAAAAACTTACATTTATAATAGAGTAATAAACACTACAATTAAAGTCATAAAACCGATACACTCAAAACGCTATATCTATAGGTGATAGATAGGTATGTAATCCGTGTATAATGTATATCGAGAATGTCATCGAAGTGAAAATAAAATAAATATCTAAGAAAGTATTTGTACAACACAATATTAACGACATGATAAGTATATAGGGAAATATAAATTTTATTAGATAATTTTCAATGGGAAAAGAGCTGCAACTCACAAACTCTTTTGTAAATATTTAGATGTACCTAATAATGTAACAATTACAAAAATTAAGAATTTAGTATGAGAAGTGAACAGATTAATTACACTTTTGTATTTCTCGTCAATCATTTGACGATGAGGTTTTTGCATAGAACATTATATAAGTATAACATTTCATACTATGTGCAACGTTTGTGTACGTTAATTATTCGTATAATTATAATATAGCATAAATTATGGAACCCAAGTTGGTAAGTAATGTAGATAATTGCGCTAAAGATTCGAAATCATGAATATAATATATTAATAATAAGTATAGGTGAAAGTTAAATATCTACTGCTACCGCTGTAATATTACAAATATTGTATGCACCATCTTACGAATAATGTAGGACAATGAAAATATGGAGAAAAATGTAGAATCGAAATTGTGAAAGCTATGCTGGAGTTACACAAATAGTAAAATTGGTACAAGGGAAACAAAGTTGAATTGAAATTTGCAGTCTCAAAACAGCCATCATTTCACTGTCACCGTCAACAAAAATGTACCACTCATGATTTACAAAGTTATTGCAATAACCTTTGGGGGAATACAATTATTACCAAATATCTGCATTTTCAAATTCATTTCTTAGTTATAAAATACTTTCGCATTCGTATTACCGAAATATTAACGAAAATTTTACAGTACATTATTAGTTTACTGTGAAAAAATAAATTGATACCATTTTTGGTTTGCATTGGATAGAAACATAGCCAGCAGCAGCACATATTTACTAATATTTTTTATTTTTCTAAATAGGCCTAATTCATGATTTTCATTTGTTTTATTGGCAGAAATAATTCTACACGCAAATTCATTTTATCTACTGTCCTATTTTAAATGGAAGTCTAATCAAAAGATACAAAGAAGGTGTGAACATATATAATATTATTTGATGTTTCTTTTGGCCAGCACCTGGTATGGTATAAACATTGTAAGCACACCTGTGTTAAAGCATTTGTATTAAATAAAACCCCATCTGTTTTACCTAAAAATATATGGGTTAAGAAGTATGTTAATTTTAAAGATGCAAGTCAATTTTAACCAGCAAATCGTTAAAAAATTATCGGTCAATCGCTAAGTTGATCGAACCCCTCCCTCTCTGTTCGCCGTAATAATTGTATTCCCCTTTGAAAATGAGAAATAGTAACTTGTATTGTACGTGAAATAGAAGGTGTATAGGTGGAATTAAATTAATAATGTTATTATTGTTTACGAAGTACCACTACAAACTAATGTTTATAAACTATAAGAGAAATATAGCATCTCTAAAAAAGCTCAGCATAATATGTACTAATTAAATGTAGGGTGTAGGTACTTTAATCTAACTGCTTCATTACCTGTTTAAGCGTCAAATTGTAATTGACTTGACACTGCGCAATATGTTACAATCTAAATGTTCAGCTGGTCCTTTAAATGGTAATATTTACGAACGACAGGCAGCTGGTTTGACTTGTCTTTGTCTCATCTGTATCCGGCTTCCGTATTCACTCACGACACACATATTCTAACTAATCCCTGCAAATACATAAAATACGGCACTATACAACAAGCACTATATATCCCTATAGTAGGTCCCATATAATATTCTCTCCAATAATCGCTTACCTCATTCATATTAAAATTGTGTATTGTACTTATCATGTATTACTGTAGAATTAATTATCCCCCCTCCTCTGGATATTTTAAAGCGTGACAAACCTTTTCTTTTTGCGCAGTATAGAACAGTAAGCAGGATCAAAATGATAATTACTCGATAATAATGTATAGATGTCATTTTGTCATTATGTGATGCTGATACTCATACGAACACCGCATTCTTGCTTCCTATAATATTATTTATAAAAATGATCTTACAGTTAAATAGTTATGTAATGTATGTGGACATGCAGAGCTCTGTTATAATTATATAATTCTATATGTAATTTTCACATTTCCCATGTATTTCTCTTTTCATTATAACTATTAACTACCAGATGAGTTCCAACCTTTTGGAAAGATCTAAATATTACAACAAGAATGCAATGATTGTAGATCAACATGAAAGTAAGCTTCCATAATCTATTACACATTTTGTTCATGGAATAATTATAACAGGTGATGTGTATACTGCATACCTACATGCAAATGCACGTTATAATATTATAAATAAAATTATAATTATGTTACATACGAGTCTGAGCAAGGGGTGCTATGTTGCATTGCTTAGACTTGATATGATATGAGTACAATCTTGTTATGCCTTAGACAATGAGAAATACCATAATTAAGCTGTGTGCAATTTTCTCTTAAGGATTTCAACTTTCCAACACTACCCGTCTACCCTCTACTTGAAAATAATGTGGTTGGCAGTATGGCAAATTCGCTATATAACCAATCAAACATTACAATAATATTCTGTAATTCACAATGTGCATGATAGACTTGTAAGTAAGATACAGAAAGAATGTTATGAAAAATGAAATGAATGTGTTAAGAAAAAGTACATGAAAACGTTTATTTATTTTATTTATGGCTATGCACATTTTGCAAACAATGAAAACCAAAACCTGTACATGGGCTTTCATAATATATCAACATAAGTTTATCCTGGTTGTAGACAATATCTACCTCTCTCAAAAAAGGAAGCTTCTATATGAACCCTTTTCATACTCCACGTCATCTTTGTTTGTATTTATAGCATGTACAGTCTGTAGAGGAATTTAATGGATGGTTTTGCGTATACAGTTCAATGGTTCGTATAATAAGTGAAACAATATCATCAAGGTTTTATTCATTGAGGAGCATATAACATTTTTTCCAAAATAAGGAAATGAGAGTGATTCCTTCAAAACTGATTTATTAAAGCTTAACATACTTGAAAATAGCAATACTTGAATGAAATACACTTGAAGTAAAATCTTAAATTACAAAAGTTTACAAGTATAAAAAATGTTTACATCGCAAACAACAAATTCCCTGCCCTACATTCAAAATTGTACTTATTTACATCAATAATACATATAAAATAGTTGTTTGAAAAACAATTCAAAGATCTTTTTCTAAAAATACGAAAAATACTATCATGTTAGCGTTGCGTAATACCTACATAATATAGTCAAAGCACGATTAGTAATAAATATTGTACCCATTTTATTCATTACACTATTTATTTACGCTATCGCAGATTAATTTAATCTTTATGCTTGTCTGCTTTTACAGCAGCCAGCAGCATTATATATTGAGATTTATATGAGATTTCCTTATTTCGGTAATCTCTTAAGCCAGATGGAACAATCCGTTAAAGTCACATAAATGGCGCTAATACTTATTGTTAGTCTTTTATTGCAAGTCACCTGCAGGAAAGAGTCCAACCGTGACAGGATTTACTCATAAAATGGATTAAATTGTTCCCAGAAATACGAAAAATGGAATCTGTAAATGCACGTGGAGGAATCCAACGGTGTAAAATATATTTTTGTCCGGATTGCCCGAATAATTTGGATCATTGGGCAAATAATATTTTGTCTAATGATCGAGGTTTCACCACTTTTGTATATTAAACATGCAATAAAACTATTTAACGTTTCGATGTCAACTTTGACGACGCTTGTGAAATCTGGATGGATTCATGAATCATGACCAGCGCAGCGACTTCTGTCTGACCACACGATTTAGCGCCGGTACGAAGGCAATTCATAGTTGGACTTTTAGCATTTTCATTCCCATAAAACTGATATCTGGGTTGGAAGCGTGCCCGTGCAGATCGTGTCACTCCTTTGTTTTCCGTGCACTAATGATCGGATATTTTAATCTCCGTTGATGTCATAGATGGAGCGATGGAGGTATCTATTTTATACAACTTACGACCGACAACTGGCGACAACATAAAATTGTATAAGATTATTATACTACCGTTTAACTGGTAGGTACCATTTTGGTTTTATGTATAGTATAATATACAATTTGTAAAAAAAATTATGGCGAATATTCATTTTGAGATTTTCATTTCATGATATATTGAGGACTTTCATTTAATTTTGAGTATTCCTTTAGCATCACAGTGATTCAAAAAGTTTCATGTTTGTCGCCAACCTTTTTCAATTTAGAATCTTTGTGGAAACCAACCAACAACCATAGTTAAATCGTTAACTGTTGGATACTGTATACATTGATAATACATCGATTGCACAAAATGTTTGCACAATGCGCCTTATTGTGCCTCATAATAATTTAAAGCAAGTTTCATGCACATTTTCTGTAATAAATTAAAATTAAATCTTTCGATGGTCACGATAGATGGATGAGATGACGTACATTCTCTCATTTGCCATGCATTTTCTGTCATTCTCTGCTAAACAGTTCTTTGAGTTGATTGAGTGCGACCATAAAGAAGTAACTTCACAGAGTATTTAGTTTTGTATAATACATAATATACTATAACAAAGATCAAATTAACCAGCTGCAGATAAAACACAATACGAAACGAATCGTTTATCAGCTCAGAGTCTCACTCAGAGCATCAGGTTACACTACATAATTAAATTAGTGTTTGGATAGTAAATTCAAAACAAGGAATGACGTTGTTAATTACGGGACATTTCCATCTTTCATGTTGGCTTTTTCACAGTTAACACGAGTATTCTTATTGTGCGAAACGCAGATACTGATAATTATTAGCCTTTGTTTTAATGAGTATTAATTGATGACTAATATTTAAAGAGTCCTATAAATAATAATAACTGTCTTTTGTCATTGTAGTAATACATAGAACTAAGTGTACGTGCGGCAATAGTAAGCCTAGGAAAATAATAATGTTTTTAAAAATTGTAAAACTTCCTAAAAATAGTAAGTACTCTAAAAGTACGTCTGAAGGTGCCCTTAGAAATAAAAGCTCTTTTTTCGAAATAGTAATGCATAAACGTTTTACACCATATGATGTGACGGTGTGGATGGGACCTTATTTTAGAGTAACCAATAAATTAACACAAGTTTTCTATAGGTGTACAGTACTAATAAAGATTAATACTGGAGAATGGCGATAAGCAAAGAGCAGCATAAATAAGATATATTTCATCTTTTTAAAATGGTCAAATCAAAACAGTAGACAAAGGTGAGGGAACAAACAGCAGCGTATACTTGGTTGACAACAGACAGAATGTTTCCTATAAAAGAGCTTTCACTAGATCAGGTCACGATTGGCCCAATTTTAATTGGTGTGGATCAAAACAGTGTAGCATAATGTAAAAACCGTATAAAGTTTGAACGAATTATTATAATCGTTCACGGACAAATAGACAGACAGTTTGGCCTTTCGCCTATTGAGAGTTTCCTTTCCACCTTCTACTAAAGACCTTGAGAGTTGAGAGACCATTTTTGAGGACAAAGTTTTACTCTCTCTAATATCTAAGCACAGAGTTTAGGGGACGCACATCAACGACGTCGCCCAGGTAGGGCAAAAGGGGGTGTATCAAAAAGGATATTCAATGTTAAATGTGTACACAAAAAAGCAAAATTAAAATATTAAGGTGGAAGGGATCCTTAAAAGTCGGTTTTTGGACGACGTTGTTTATGTACGACCCCATTATTATTTATATGGACTCTTAAATTACAACCCCTTATTTGACAACTTCAATTATATTCTCACTTGCCATGTTTTTTGCTGCGATTAAATCCTTGGATGGGCATGTAAGGGGGTGCTGGATCCGATGATTCGAATGCAAAATGATTTCTGCTTTGCGACTGATTTGGCTGTGGAGGCAGCGGTTTTGGATTTGCCCTGAATCCAATTGGATCATCGTCCCCAACGTTTGATTTAGATGGAACTTTTGGTGGAGTATTGGCATGACTTTTTCCTTCAATGGAGTTACTCTTCAAAGGCGACGATGACGAGCCCGGTTTCCTGTTAGCAGCAAGTACCGAGGGATTTACAACAATCAGATCTTCTCCGTTCTTAACTTCAACCGTTGCCACTCTGGAAGACGAAGCTTCTGCTTTCTGTTTAGCTCTTTCCTTTGCTCTCCTCACCCGGGCTTTCTCCTGTTCATTTTAAACAGTATCCACCGTATTATCAATTTTAGAGTTAATATTAACGAATACAAACTAGTAAATCTCATTTCATTATTTTATCATCCATCAGATTTATATTATGTCGTAGTAATAATAAAATTGTCAAAAAACTAACCTTCTCTTGCAACATTTTTGCAAGTTCCATATCTTGAGCCTCAACGGCTAACCTTCTATCTGTTTCCATTTGTTCCATCTGCTTCTGTAATTGTTTGGCTAGTTCCTGTACATATATGACAAGCCAAAATTAATAAATATCTGTATGTATACTATTCGACTCTTTGAATTGGTCAAGCTCATTTTTAATTCTTTGACCCACAATCGTAGTTAACTAATTCTTTCACATTTTCTAAGCTGTAGAACATATATATCTGTATTCCACAAATTTCGTCCCCAGCTGGTTGAATTCAAGTACAACAACTATAACCGAGTGAATATCTAGTCATAGATTTTTATATTATATGCACCAGAATACATCAATCGGTTACAGCCACTGCAAGTGCTCTTGCTGACATAGGTAATGTATAGTGTAACTGTGTGACTTGTCCTTAATGTCACATAGAAAGAATCAAGAGAATAAAGGAAGGCAAACTACCGAGTTTTCTATGGGACATAATTAAGGATAAGACACAATTTGAGTGCCACAGTGCTTGATAATCGCGGATTCTTCATGTTGATTTTAGTCAGTACTACCACACAACATAATTTAGAAGTAAAAATAATTTATACCGCATCCTTTAACTCCTGGGACAGACGCTCATCACCACCAGAGTCATACTCGACATTGTCGACATCCTGAGATATTCGTTTTGACGGGCCCGCAACTTCGGTTTCGACATGACGGGAATTTGAAGCCACTCCAATTGATGAGGAATCGTGTTTTCTAAGAAGTACAACTGATGAATAGGGTATTTCAACGTCACCTTTGCCATCCTTATTAGTAACTTTTCCATTCTTAATGATACCTACAGGAGGAAAAGTAGTAATTGATTCTTCTTCAGCATGTCCTTGTTTATACTTTTGGTCTAATATCTGAGCTAGTCTTTCGTCCTCTTCAGACCTACAAGTAAAAGTATTTTCAGCTTATTATATTTTGATGGACATCATGTTCAATTTCATTATCTTTACCGTTTGAATTTGAAATGATGTGTATTTTATGGATCAAAATTAAATGTTTTTTACTGTTTCTGGTATAGACTAAGTTGCTGATATCGTTGTTGCAGCGCTTCTAGCTCCTCCTGACGCTGCGCTTCTCTAGCTCGAGGTGCGTCCTCTCGAACAATCGCATTCCTTGTTTTATTGCCAGAATAGTGTTGCGTTACTGTAGGAAATGAAAATGGACATGAATTCACTGTTTAATAGAATCAATGTCAAATGCGCAAGTTACCAAATATTAGTCTCCGCTCTATGAAAAATACGACAGAGAAAGCAAGTCATGCAATTTGACTGCTCTTTCTTGCTTCAAAACTAAATACATTTAAAAAAAAATTGACTTACTCTTTTCCTGATATTTCTATGAACCTTAAATGAAATGAATTTCTATGAATGTAGTTATTACTATAAATCGAAATGTCACGGAATAGCAATAAAGCTACTATATAACTAAAATGTTTTTTGATATAACGAAACAAGATATACTTACGTGTTTTTTGAATTACAATTTTTTACATTATCATTTATAATTAAGCGATTAAGCGCAACTAAAATGGCTCATTTATAAATTAAATGAACCCCTTTTTACAAAACGGACTCTTATAAGTATCGAAAGGAACACATTTGGGGCATTTTAGGGTCATGTGAGACAAAATTGGTTGTATTTGATTGCTATTATTGCTAGGCTAAGCAATAATATACCGAGGGGGGAGCACAGAGGGCACGCCCCACCCCCAAATTCCGGGAAACCCCTTTTTTGGTGTGGATACCCCCACCCCCCTACCCCCCGTCAAACAGAAATCCTAGGGGCGAAGAAACTTTTTTGAACTATTATATTTATCCAAAAGAATTGAAAAATATCTAATTGTGTTCAAGCATTGAGTAGCGCAGTTCTTTAGGACGGAACATGTGTTGTATACGCTTACACGCTAGTTAACCAACCGCTAGTAATTGACTGATGATTGCTATACTTGGCATTGCCATATTCAGAATTGAATCATCGAAACCAATTATCCAGTCTAAATCGTGAGTGAATGCAGTGTTCTATTCCAACCCAAACTATACTGCTTGACTTTTTATTGCGTCGGTCTTGGTATAATCTGACTTAAGTATTTGATCCACCGAGTATTTTTTGAGAGCGAAGAGTATGGAGTTAAAGTTTTTAGATGAGTAATTAATGAAAATGAAAATAATTACTTTCTTCATTTTGAAGCCGGTATGCTAGAGCCTCGTCTTCGTGAACTGCCCACTGTTTTCTAACTGTAATAATTGAAAAACACGGTTTAAGAATAAATAAATAATAATTGAAAAACACTGTTTAAGAATAAATAACTATGGAATTATATATATTCATATTCGTTATTCTTTGCCCATAGATATTGCATGTTGCAATATCTACGGGCAAAGAATATTAATGAACGGTGAATCCGGTGAAGTTGCAACTTCACCGTTCACCCTAACTTGTAATTAATCATGAGAACATTCAGAACATGAAACCATTACTTCAGTTGCATCAATTAAAGTAAATATGAGACAAATTAAAATTTTACTTACTGTCTTGAACACGACCGAGCGCTGGCTCTGGTTCAGACACATTCTCAGCTTCACTGCTCATTGTTGATTGTGACTTTTTTCGCGTTGAACTGAAGGCAACAAAATCAGACTGGAACTGGTGTTCTCAATATTGTGAACAAAAATAATAGCAAAATATTCAACATTTAATACTGATACTATTGTGATATTGCTTAACATTTGATTTGCGTTTTTACATTTTAGGAATGAAAAATATTCCAAATTATGCTAAGCCATAAGTCAGAATGATTAAAAATATTAGTGATTATTTTTGTAAGTTACTGACAACTAAATTTACTCTATTATAACTGTTTTTGCTTCACAGAAAAATGCGCTGCACAAAGTTGTCGAGTATTCATTAACAGTATACTGTTTACAGTTACACAAAAAGTACAATATTTTACAAACTATTACTTGTTGCTTGATCTGCGCTGGTTTATAGCATTTAATCGTTTGAATTGAAACGTTTGGTATGTTTACTTTGTAACGCAGTGATTACAATTGACAAATGTAAGTATGTATTTGTTGAAAGTTGATTTAAGTGGATTTTAATCAAATTGTAGAAGTTGCTGTTAATTACTGAAATTTCTGCCCACACTCTTTGTCTTATTGTTAGCACATTTAATCACAAAGCTGTAAATTTACAGCTGAGATTCTAACAACGTCTTATGCGTGTGTGTGTTATTTTGTAGGCGATATCGTGCAAATTGCAGTGCAGTAGTGCAGACAAGCTGCTGATGCTGTTTTATGTTGGTATACAATACACTATATACAGTACAGTATAATGTGTTTGTACGAACGAGTAGTGTGTGTCAGTGTATCTTTTAGTGATGTCGATGTGTATAAAAACTACCCCGTAATATTATAAACTAATGCATTGCATATTGTACATTTTGAGAATAAAGGTATGTAGCTGATTGTAAATGAGTGTAGTATGTGATGTGTGCAGGTGTGCATGTGGTTGGTCAGTATGATGAATTTATTGAGAATGTGAGAAAGAGAGAAGAACTAACTAATAAAAGGGTAGTCAGTAGTCACGTCCGGCGTCCCACTGTTCTACTTATAAGTTATGAACCTACACTTACACTGAACTTCAGCTATACACACAGAGCGTTCATTTTTAGAAAGTATTCTCCATACATAATTCAATAATAAATTGAAACTTAAAATATGCTAACTTGTGCAATCGCTGCTCTATGAGTAAAAAATAAGTATTTATATAATGGAACATCTATTATTGCTATTTAATACAAGTAAGAATACAAGAATGAACAGAAGTAACAAAACATGTAACTCAAAAACATTCACTCAACCCTAGAAAAAATTTCAAAAATACTTATTTACACCATACAAATTCATTTTTCTCATATAATTATTTCCCTTTTGAACTACAAAACTTACTAGCATTAACCATTGCTGAAAGATATAGCTTTGCTTGTAGACCGCACTAATTAGTTAACTGCCCCCATCTGGGGGTAACTCTCCCAAGCCTTTTTACCTAGTTGTTTCTATTAATTGTTTTTTCATTAAATATTAAGTATTTTACTGTTTTGGAATGTTTTCCACTAAAATCTTCATCAAAGTTGCACTAACATACATCTTTTAGGTGCCCCAGTGTTGTGATGTGAGACACATTTGGGTCACTTGGGGTAACTGGCGACCCAAGTGGGGTAATATAGAATCACTTGAGACACATTTCGGGCAATTTGGTTTGTGAGACACATTTCGGGCAATTTGGTTTGTGAGACACATTTCGGGCAAATAGGTTTGTGAGTCACATTTCGGGCAATTTGGTTTGTGAGACACATTTCGGGCAAATAGGTTTGTGAGTCACATTTCGGGCAATTTGGTTTGTGAGACACATTTCGGGCAATTTGGTTTGTGAGACAAATTTGGGGCACCTCGGGATAATGCTTTGCTATTTTATAGGATGTTTTTAAATCTTCTCAGATTTCAGGGGCCAGGGGGGACCTGTTTTCCGGTCTCCCATGTTGCAACGCCTATGCACATTGGAATAATTGTGGTTCCAGAAATGTTTCATAGAGACCAAAGTTCACCAATGTAACCGAAAATAAAATAAATGATTTTTAGTTCTGTCTCACTGAGAATATAATCACTTCTATAAGAATTACTTGAATTTTACTGAGACAGTCTCAGTAAAATTCAAGTAATTCTAAAAGTGTCGTCTCACTCATTTATTCCAAATTATTAGGCTGAAGGAGTGCTAGTGCTGTGTTACTGTGTAGTATAGCAGCGTACCCACTACCCACACTACCCAGTACTACTTAAGGAAAGTTCGGGCAATTTGCACACTTTTATGAGCTAATCGGTGATTTGATTACTCTAGACTGGAAAGTCGAACTGAAAATTCGGAAACCTCGTCTGGAAGCCAAAGATATGCTCTACCATAATGTCTGACGACCCCTTTTTTCCGGAATTTGGTGGGGGGGGCTCAAGACGATGAGCAAATACGTAGTTACGCCCTTGATCTAGACTACTACTTTAACTACTAAAAATATTATTACGATGCAATGCACCTTTATAGATAGTTAATTATTGCTTCTGTTATGAAATTATTGGTTCAGTTGAAGGAACTTCTTATAATTTGACGAGAAAAGAATTGGTGCAAATATATAGTACAATTAATTTTACTGAAAATTGTTAATGTATTACCCCCTGCTATAAACCAGTAACAAAACTTGTTGTACATTCAGTGAAATTACAAGACATGGTTTTAATTTCCTAGCATTTATCTAAGTCTGGCATCGTGATATCCGGTGAATGAATAGAATAAATTACTGCTTCAATGTTTATGAATGAATACAGTGAACACAATCAGTAGGTACAGGTATATAGTTAACAGGATCGTGTTGTGTTGACCCTAAGGAAAGTAATTAAAAGACAATAAGTAGTTTATTAGGCTGGGAACTAATAACTTAACAACACATTACACGATATGAATATGATATGAATATATACACCAACATAAAAAGAATGATACGTTCATTACGTTATGATTTTGCTTTGGAGTGGCATATCATGCACTAAGTGCATACGAAAGACCCTGATTTTGAAATCAATAAATTTATTTTCTTTGGCCATATTTAATGTTTCAATTAAAAATTGTATGACTTTTGAGACAACATTTTATCCGCAATCTTTTTTAATCCCTATCTAGCTACACCAAAAATTGTCTCAGGGCGGATATCCCACTTTATGATACATTGTACTGATTGTACCCGGCTTATACTAGCAATTTTTTTTCTAACTATTCGCTTCTATTAGATACTTATATTCGAAGTACGGGCTTCTATAGTAGTAGAGAAAATACGTGAGACAATTAATAAGTAATGTGTAATACAAGACACGCTTGAATGCATTTTGTCAAAGGTCATAGTCATGATAGAATATACTCAAGTAGACCGATTGACCTTATTTTGGAACTTACTCCAACGGACTACTGCAATACTACATGTACCAAGTTTGAAGCCATTATCTGAAACCATTCTGGAGCAATCATGCAGATATTCGCATATGATATAAACTCCCTTACGAAAAATAATGTTGAATTTATTTCAATTCCCTTAGATTAATAACTAAACTAAATGCAAGATCAGCTTAAAATATGTATATTATGCTGAGAAAGTTTGAAAGAACATTTGTCCAACTGCAAGATTTATGTCAATTTGAAATATATATATATTTTAATCTTCGATCCAACCTTATTGGGTTTTGATATTCATTAGAAATATTATTTATAATTTTATCGTTAAAATTACAACGCAAATAAAACAACATGTCAAATGAAACTGCTTGACTAAATTGTCTACATTAAAAAAGGATTTCTCCTGTGAATACTAGTACTATTAGGATGGTGAGGAACTGTAGAAAAATTCGATGTTCTACTTCTATTTGGAATACTGCTGCCGTGGCTGTTCCTCTGATATCTCGTAGAACTGGACAGTGCAGATAAAAGCACATCTACCAATTTCAATTCCGTCATTGGGTCACGACCCAAAACCACTTGAGCCTGCTCGGCACTTCCAGAAATAAATGACGTCGTCTGGTATGGACTGTGTGTACTGGACTCGGAGTCTGGCGTTCCCCGTTCGGACGTGTTTTCCACAAGAAGTGGACTGCTAACTTTGGTATTTAAAGACCCGATGGTGGGAGTGGCTTCCGCTGTTCGACTTAAATACAGTTTCTGCCACAGTTCGATATCGCACATACTAGAAGAACAAATTAAATGCTGAGTTGCTGCATATCCGTCCGCAGTCGGCGGATACAAAAGCGCTTTCAATTTGTACAAGGGATTCATTAAAGTCCTTGGTATGTTGGGCAGCGTGGCGGTGCTTGGTGTCATAATTGATCTTGAATGGGAACCTGTGGGAAATGGAAATCTAGTCTCCTTCTCTTCGTGGTCCACTATTTCCTGTTCCTTTGTCAGAATGCGGTGCCACGCTGTAAAATCTTTTCTGTCATCCTTGATTGTGTTTAGAAAGTGCATAAATAATATAATATATCAGTTAACAATGTTAATGTTAATGCATATTAAGCTATTTTGACTTCATCGAAACAATAAATGAAAGTTACCAGTGATTTTCTTTGAAATGGAGAATCAAAAATAAAGGTTCCTGCAGTTGATTCAAATACTGCGTCCCAAATGTTGGATAATAGTCGATCGTTAAACTCAAAATCCATTGCATTTTGACTTAGGAGTTGATATACCGTGTCCAAGAACAACAGAAACACAGGACTAGAATGCATATATTCTGAATGGAAAGCATGTCCACTGGCAATCCAATCTTTTTGAATTAGGGAAAAAAATCCAGTCACAGTTCGGAAGCGAGGATCCATTATTATTTGAACAACGGAACTGACAAGACATGAAACATCACGGGATTTGTTTTCTATTACATACAAAAATTACTTCAATATTTTCGAATGGGATACGAGACGCAAGACAATAACAAATATAAATTATTTTTTACCCTGTAATATAATTATATCTCCGTAGTTTTTGATAAGGTCTGAAAGCTCTAGAGAAATTTGAATGGTTTTCGAAACCCAGTGGAGCCACTTTGTTTGCTCCAAGGACGAGTAGAACTTGGTATCAATCTCTTCACACATTGCATCCGATTCTGGACAACATATTTCAATCAAACGGTAATAAGAGGACCTTACTTCCTTCACTGAAATGATTGTCTCCAAGTCTTGAATGAAAGGAGGTCTCTTGTCGGGATGTGTCTTCCGGAGTAACTCGAAAAATGCATTCTCAGCCGAACTGTATTTTTGAATAAGAACGTGGATTTATTTATGAATTTTGCTGCATTTCTGAGCGAGTCAACTGTTCATCTTGCAAGAGAATTTTTGACAGCTACTGCAAACTACGTTTGGTCATGAGGTGGTGTAATGTTTAGAGCCATATATTCGGATACATTCATATATTGATAATTAGTAATAGTAATATTTAAACTAATGGAATCGATACTGATGCAATCGGGTGTATTTAAGCCAAAAAAAAGAATCTATTTCATACAATCGGGTGTATTTAAAGAATCGGTACGACACTATGTACACGAAGTAGTAAGAGCTCCCATTGAATCTTGCCCGGTTCGGGCAAAATCCTATCGGGCCCAAACCTATCGGGCTCTACACATTACCTACGAGCAACAAGTTACTTATTTCTAGTTTAATCAATTACCTTTCGGATTCGTCATTTAGTTTTCCCATCCTAAGAATTGCAGCACCACGACTATCACCCCACACCCAAAAAGGAGGTCGGTTTCCTTTCAGTTTTTCAGCTAAGCATACTAAACGCACATCACTGATGGCAGCTGGTACGACAAACCATTCAGGCAACCTGCAAATTGTACGACAAAATTTATTGTACAATTATACTTATCCATCATTGATAACTATGATAACTCTTGATATGGATTATATTGGAGAGGCATAAAGCTACTTACGTTTCAAAACGACCAAAACCTTCATTGACTCCTGTGATGCGAAAACCGACGGTCCTTGTGATTTTTAGTTCTCTTAACCAATCTCCAGCTACATCTAAGCAAGGCACGAAATTGTAGTTGTAGTATCCACTACGACTCCAGTCTAAATCACTTGACTTACAAAAATCGAAGTAAAACAACCTTTCTATTTGTTCGGGGAAGGAGTGATGGATTAGAGCGTTACAAATTTTAAGTCCATGATCCAAAGGGGAAAACTTAAAAGACACTCGTAACGTTCGAAAATTGGAACAAATCACGAAGAGTTCGTGAATCCTTATAGACCCAGAAGTAAGCAACGCTGGAGCACCGGGTCCGCTTGGTCCCAATTTAAGTTTACGTTTCGTCTTCTTGCTCCCAGATGAATTTTTTGGAATTTCGTAGTTCCAAAGCGTATTTATGGATAACAGTGGAACTGAATCTTCTGAACAAACATGGTCTGAGGACACAAAAACTAATCTAGCATTTGCATTAGTCACGAATAATGAACCAGAAAGACCTTTCTTTTTAGCCAGGGATGTAAATTTGAGCACGTTATGAGCTTCAGCAATTACTAATTCTCCGCTTATGAACCTCGGCTGTAAAATAGGACCCCCGCCGATGGGATGTGGAATCTGATTTCAAAAAAATTATTTTTGCAATACATTTACATTCACTATCAAAATCGTTGTCAAAAAAAAAGTTGGATTATAAATGGCACGAATAAAATTAAAATTATATTTTTTAAACATAATACCTTCATTTCGTATTCCTCCAATCCAACGTAACTTCGAAACGACCCCATTTTAATCATTTTATTGGCGTTGTTCAATTAAAGAAAATCCTAATTAATACACTCGTTGTAATGTAACGTGTTCCCAATGCTCATTATTTTTCATACTTCAAGACTTCATCTTCCATACTGCATAGGTCGATTAGCAGGTGGAATATTTAAACTTCAGTCTTTAGGTTACGTCAACGTCTTTTACGTGCAAGTTTATTAGTTTGATCACGTAGTATTGATGGATGCTTGATAACTTCTTACAGGCGTCTATTCCTCTCTTTTATTCAACTGTGTAAAAATCAAAAGAACCAGTATATTTAGATATGT
>JABASD010001202.1:0-45252 GCA_019776165.1 Pogonognathellus flavescens | reverse complement strand
TTGCTGAAAAAATAGGTTATTTGCGGCCGAAGGCCGCAAAAAACCAATTTTTTACACTTTGTGACCCCCCCAAATTTTTTGTGACCCTACCAAACGGCAATCCTAGTTACGCGCCTGTAATTGAAACTAATTTTTCAGCCTTTGCGTGTATAGAAAAACAACTTAAAATTTCAAAATAGGAAAAATTATGTACATACAAGCGAGGATATTTATTAAAGTATATATACAGTATTAAATATCATCCTTTGAACTTACTATGTTTTTTCTCAAAATAATCTGCTAAACCACGAACAGCATTTCAAATATACGGAAGTTGAAATTAGTTTAATACAATATTATTCAAAACCTATTAAGGCAGGAAGAAAAGATGAACGTGTATATAGTAGTAGTAGGTAGGTATGTAAATTGTAAGGACAAAACCAATATAGACCACTCGAATTGCCAATGGTGTTTTCCCATATGCAGACTATCTACATTGAATGAACGTATTGAACGTAATAATAAATAATAAGAATTTTCAAGAATTTTGACAACATCATTTGTTAGTTTCCTCTTTTACTATGTTAAACTAGAAAATAGAAGGAAGTAAAACTTCTTTAAGGCCATTAAATACGAATATAATACATTAGCCGTAATCTATAATCGCCTTAATAAAATTAACATTCTTCCACAATATAGAATAATCGAACCTGAATGAATGAATCAGAAATAATAATACAGCAAGGTTTGTATAAGCCATAGTAGTAAATATGATATTTATTAAAAATGTTATTCTCTTGTTTACAGTAAGAGTTAGTTCCCTCATGTATAACTGACAATGAGTAGCAAACAACTATCTAATCTAATCAGAAATACATAATTTAAGCTCATGTTATTACTACAATTATGTGAAAGTAGATAAGTTTGTTGCTTATTGAACAAATAAAGGTACCTACGACCGACTGTACTTTATACTTTATATATTTTTATTGTGCATTTTCTATCAATTCATTTTATTCTATGAATTTACAAATAGTTCCTACTTTAGATATTGATGAGGAAATACCTTTGAAATTCTAGATAGATAAAAAAAGCACAAAGTTTTTGCGGAAAAACCTTTTGTAAAAATGTTTTTTTGCTATGTAAGAACAAGAGTAAAATACTTAATAACTATTCAGGATTAACACGGACTCTGTGTCTCCTTGGAACACCTCGTCTCACTTGTTGAGGCGTTGTTTCTTCCAAAAATTGCTGAGGAGGATTTTCAAAAACTTCTCTTTGTTGCTGCTGTTGCTGTTGTTGTCTTTGTTGCTGTTGCGGATGCTGTCTTCGTCTAATTGGCAAAGTAGCGGTTTGTTGCTGCAAATTTCCCCCTGTGGATTCAATACCCTGAATACGAATAGCTCTGTCTTCAACGAATCTTTCCCGTTTGGCCACAGCGACTTCACGTTCTTCAATGGCTCTTTCTCTTTGAATTGATGCAGTTTCTCTTTCCCTGGACAATTTTTCAATATCTCTTTCTCTTTGATCTGCCGCTTGTAAAAGTGCTGATTCTTTTTGTGCAAGTTTTGATTCTCTTTCGTTGAGTCTGGCTTCTCTTTCTTTTAAACGTCTGTCATTATCGAAGTCCTTAGCGTCAAGAGACCGATCCCGTTCGTCCAAAGCTGCATCTCGAGCAGCAAGGGCATTTTCTCTTTCTGCTAAAACCTTTTCACGCTCTTCGTAAGCTTTTTTAATATTTGCGAAGGACTTTTCTTGTACACGTAAATCCTTTTGTCTTTGATGCAACTGCAATGCTGCAGGGGTTGCCTGAATATATTGCCGGGTTGGCTGTTGAAAAGTTTCTTCTTGGTAATCCTGACTAGTTTCTGGAGCCTATATTAGATTTGAACCATTTTAATTACTTTTTTCAAGAACAAAAAAATCATACATACATAACAATAAGGGTTTTAGGGAATGTAATCAAAGAGAGGTAAAAAATTAAATACCACAGTCACACGTCGTCCTATGACACGTCTGCTTTGGGCGTCGGCTACAGCCAAGACCATCGTAACCCCTATAAGAATAGGGCAAAGGATTCCAGTCTTCATGGTTGTTTCTAGTTTTGTACTGATCTTGTTATATAGCAGCCTTGTCTGTTTCTATAAGTGCACACAAAAACATGTTTTCTTTACCCTGATGTGATGTAACAACAACAACCAACCTTGAAAAGTAAGATTGCTTTGATTCTGATCAACTAGACCATGTGGAAAGAAAAATTGCATTCAGGTTACATACCTATGCTAGAAAAACCCAAGGATGATGGTAAAAACAATTGCTTAATATTGGGATTAAAAATAGACTGGTCACTTTAGAAAGCTTAATATAAAAATGTAGCTTTAAAATTAATAACTGAATCTTTTCAAGGCACAAATTAACGTGAAACAAATAAAACTGAACTGAATTGAATGCAAAATCTCATTACATAATTTGTATCCTTAATTTTAAATGAGAATCACTTATATGTATTATTAATTACCTGTGAGAGAGAGAGAGAGAGTGGAACTGTCGGTCAAGAACGGAAGCTGAAAACAAAATGATCTATTTGCGTCTTCAAAGCTGCAACTTCACTAAAGTTTGTCCGTCAGTCTCAATAATATCCTTCAGAGCATATGCCTGTATTACTTGCGGATGAAGTACGAGTACCTTGTATTGTATCTATTTGTAAGTCGAGTAACACAACAAGAATGTTGTCTAAATGGTCAAGTCTCAATGTAGGGGTGTATGCTTTTAGTGTTTATAGAGATTTCTAAGAGCTAGTAAGTACGTCAATGAAGTGATTCTGAACTGGAATAAAATAGCGATGAATGACTGAGGTACTACACAAGAATGAGTGCACGTAATAAAGATAGCGTACAATGGCTACCTTTTTTCTCATTTGCAATCCTTTAGCCGTTCTGTCAAGGAACACAGGATGAGATGAGGATATAAAATAACACAGGCGAATGAACATTAGATACACTTTGCATTCTATAACCCTATATCATTATTACTATTTGTATCTATATCGCAAATAAGCATAGTACTCATATTTTACACTAATAAGATAAATAATAAATTCTGCATTGTTGTCCGCAAAAGATAAATAAATACACTTACTTAGACTTGGCTGCTCCAAGAATTTCATATTGTTCCATAGAGCACAAACAATAATATACAAAGAATATTGTTTTCCTACGTCATATTATTATTATCTTTATTCTGAGTACCTAACATGACATACAAACTGACAAGGGCGTATTTAGGATTCTGAAGTTGTAGGGGGTCAAGAGAGATTTGTAGGAAATTTCTCGGATAAAAAATGTGCGTTTTCCTACACTTTTTGTCAATTAGCCCCTGAATTCTGAAATTTGGGGGAGCGGGTCAATCCTGGTGAACCCATACTTAGATATGCCCTTGTAGGTTGATTTCTATACAAATTAAATGTACCTATACGCATAATATGTATATTCTACACAGAACATTATGAATATGCTTATGATTCTGCTACTTATAATTCTACCTTATAGCAGATTGTATATGCAAACTTGCAAATTGATATTAAAGCGATGTAAATAAAGAAATAAGTACTTTATGGTGTTTACATGTATATAGATATAATAAATAGTAAAAGTATAAAATCAAAGCAAAAGCGATCTATATGGGAATTAAAGAATTGTGTACATGTACAGAGATACGGTACAGACAAGGTAGAATGTCTGAGATGAAGAAATGCATCTTTCATGAATTCTATGGTAAAATAATGCGAGTACAGCTGAATCATAATCCTAGCGTGTAGTACAATTGCATTCGTGATGTTTTTGTGTTTTGTTATGATATGCCACTAGTGTATAGTATCATAGTACCTATACAGATACATGTACTACTTATTTATGTGAGACTACGTACCAGCAGTATCTATGTAAGTACAAGAGTATAACGCTGATAGTAAGGAAAAGTGAAAGTATATGCGAGAGCAAAAGGGTTAAGAATTTGGGTTTGGATCTTCAGGGAGGTTACAGTTATGTTTTTGCAGTTGTGTATGATTGCATCTACATTATTCCAAAGACTACACGTGAGAATATTCCCCCAATAAAATCTGGCATTACAATGTAGTAATAATGATACAGTAGTTGTTGGAGATAAGTAGCTACACAGTAGAACGAACAATATGCAAACTTTGACTTCGATTGATGTACATGCACCGATGTACCGACTTGTAACTAAAAGCGTCAATTTAGAATCACGATATCATGAGCACACGATATAAAAACATACTACGGTCACAGCAATAATACGATGAATTCAGTCAGAAAAACAGTTACATTATGGGAAAAACGCAATAAAGTGAAATCGTGATTTGTATACGGATTACCCCATGCTTTTCTCAGACCGATGGTCGAAATCGCAAGAAAAATAGTTTCGCTTGAGCAAATCTTATTTCTGTACAAATCCACATTTTCCTCTTGTAAAAATTCATTTTTTGTATCTCATGTAGGAAAAATCCTGCCTTACTAATAATAGCATGAAAGTTTCGATGGTATAGAACCAAAAAAACTCATGAATTATACGAATACAGTTTTTGTTTAAGAAAAAATTACACAGACTGAATAATCTTATACCATTTGAATCTTCTGACATTTTATACTATTCTTTGACGAAAGAATTTTTCTTTTAAAATTGTGTACCGTACCTTTAATATTAAATTCTAAAATAATTTTATGAACTAGGCACTTTGCAATTTGAACACTTAAATGAAAGTATTTCAAAACTGCCAAGAAAATGGATGAATCGAACCTACAGTTAGAAGTAAGTTTTTAAAACGATCCATACAAAATAATTCAGCACGGTATACGGTAATTACTTAAATGTACAAAAGTTGCGTTTTATTTTTTTCATGAATACGAACGATACAAAATGTATTAATGTGTGTTAACATTTTTATGTGAAAGTACTATTTTGGCAGAGGAACTAACACTACTGTTCCTCTGATGTAATTATTACTACTTATAAACTACTAATTAAGTGTAAGTTCATTTTACGTTAGTTGTTCGCTATATCGCTGCGTTAATAAGTTTTCTATGTCACTATCAGAATTAAAACCTTTATGTAGTAGGTAGTAGTATTGTATATTTCAACATCTTCTTACACACATTTAGTTTAAAACCTAAGTTTAGTTTAGTACATTACGATATTTGGCTTTAGGTTAAATTGTTGTTAGCTTAGTTATTGTTTCTATTAGGCTTGTAGATTTTTGTCAATGTAATAGTGTCACTAACTCACACTGCATTCACAAATACAATTTATGTAAAGATAAATACAGATGTAAGTAGTATACGTGACACTACAAATATATTATTGACTTTTACTGTACTATAGCTACACAGAACAGAATGTAAGTTGGAAATCTACGAAGCTGACTATTAAACATTGATTTGGTTATTGTTCTCTTCTCGCTAAAAAAGTAATTAATTTAATGTAAATTAAGTTGACAGTAAAAAACGGGAAATCGATACAATTCCACAATATGTATAAAATACACAAACAGATAGATACAAATACCTTGAGTGAAACGAAAAGAAGACAACGAGCAATAGGACCTTATAGGATTACAGATAAAATATAAAAAGGAGCAAACAGAAGAGAATTGAATTTTTCAAGAAAGGTTTTCTCAACAGAAGAGCAGAGAATTAGTTTACAGTTAATTTAAGAAAAACGGTGTTAATTTAAATGTACAAAAATTTAGACACATCGTCATTTTCAGTAGCGTTGAAGCCGACTACTGGAAGAAGAGAACGTTTTTCTTGTTGCAGACGACTGTTGAATTGCTACACCGACGTTCTCGTCGATTACACGCGAGCTCGAGTGAGATTCCTGCATAGAAAAGTTATTACTATTACCCCCATCACCCATTCGGAGAGAATGAGCTCCATCACTCATTCGGAGAGCATGCGCTCCATCTCCCATCCGGAGAACATGAGCTCCATCTCCCATTCGGAGACCATGTCCTCCCACAGCACCCATAAGTTCGTAGTCATCCTCATCCAAAGGAGCAAATTCCACAATTTCTGTAGAAGATCTATCAGCAATTGATCTGGATCCTCCACCAGGCACCGAAGAAATTTCCGACTCGTCATCTCTCATATGATGCATGCGATTGTCATCCACTCCGAAGTCCACCATGACTTCAGTCATTGAGCGAACATCTGTAATAGATTTTCTCTCAGTTGTTGAAGTTGCGGTTGTGTCTGAAGACTTCTTCCGGTGGGGTCGACTTGGCTTGCTAACCGACATCGATGCAAAAGATGACACCTCACTTGTAGAATCGGAATAGAAGCGATCATCTTCATACGCGGGTGTTGCTTGAGTTGGTGGTGCTAATACTCGGATAATTACATCCCATTTTTCTGGCTCAAACAATCTTTCGTAGCGGGTGTCCCTACGGATCCTTTCATAATCTTCGCGAACCGTTGCTTCTGTTAACAAACTTCTTAGAGTTGATTCTGTTGTGATGATTTGCCGCCATTTCTCACGGTCATCTTCTGTTAGAACGGAAGCTGTGTCCGAATCATAGTAATCGGTGTCTGCGTGATATTCCATGATTCCTGGTTGAGGAGATTCCAAAACGCGGAAAAGAACTTTCCATTTTTCATTCCAGGTTTGAGTATCATCGGCCTGGAGTTTTTGCATCGCTCTTGTTACCGTTGTCGTGTCCACATCTTCACGAATTACGTCTGTACGACGGCTTACGGTTTCCAGATTGTGAGATGTGTATGACGGTCGAATGGGAGACTCTTCCACAGCTGACCATCCGATGGAGGAAGCTACGTCAGTTGTTTCAGATCCTGTAAATCATAATCAAGACAATTTATTTAGAATTACTACGTATTTAAATTCCCGGTAAATTACAGAGTAATGGATGTACACATCTTAAGTGCTGTTATTACAAAATCATGTAATTTATGTGGCACATACCTCGTTCCCAACGATCATCATCATCTTCCTGTTGATGAGTACGAATCACAACGTTGAAATTAGGTTGTTCTTTCTTGTAGAATTGCGTCACTTCCTGTGTACGTCTTTCCTCGTCTTCTATAAGCCGCTTTTCAACAATAGTCTGCACTCACAAAACAAAACACAGAAAATTCTTGCATATTAGAACATTTTTCTACAGCTAGCACCTTGTAGTACATTGTAATTATTACTTCATAGACTTGACACGAACATATATGAACAAATAGCGCATGTAACATTTTTATGCATTAGAATTACTACAACCTGAAGGTAGACATCATCGACTGTATGGACGGACACCTCAGGTTTACGTAGAACCATGGGTTGGTTGTAACGAGTCTCCGTGTCAATTTCTTCTTTATCAATGACAGTGAGTGTGTCAACGTATTCAGTGTCTTGAATTGTTCTCTGAGGTTCACGGATATCTTGAACCTATACAAAGAAACAAAAAAAACATTATGTATAAATTACACTAATGAATTAAGCCATTTGTTTTGTGTAAGACAATTAATCTTTCATGAGAATGAAATTAGCTATATACAGATATATCGTTTCGATATAAAATTAAATTTTGCAATGCTCCGTTTAATTCACTGCATGTAAATGAGTTACCTGAGCAAATACAGGCGGAGGAGCCCTTTTCCTGGGAGGGGGAATAAGTTCTGGAGTGTGAGTGCTGATGGCCACAGCCTCTTCGACAGATGTGATGGTCGCATCTTCAAGAGACGAAGGGTAGTCCGAAGATAAAGAACCAGTCGTTGGAGCGTGAACGCGTGGAAGTTTAAGATTTGAAAATGACTCCACTGTATACAGTTGCTCACTTTCTTCTTCAACAGGGCTGTAAAATCAATATACTAATTTTAACAACAATTACACGGCAAATGCTAGTTTTACAGTCATAAATTTAATAGTCACAAACTATTCTAGATAGGTTACGATGTCTTAATGTCGCTGCTTCGGTCAAACATTGTAGTAGAATGAATTCTTATTGATTTAAAGCATTAAAAACAAAGAACTCACGTGAAAGGTCTTTTCTTGATAACTTGGATGTTTCTTTGTTTGAGGCAGTAATAAGAGCATCCTAATCCCAATAGCATGACCCCCAAAAAGAGAAGCGTGCAAACGATAAGGAGAACTTCGAACTCTTTCAGAGGCTTTGGGATTGGGGCTAGCGGAGGTACTCTGTAATTAGAATCACATTTATGTATTCATTTACCCCAACAGCAAGGTCATTGTCATTAAATGAAATCTCAGTGTTATACGATAACTACATGGAAGTAAAATGATATTTTATTCGTTCTAAACACTTAGGTAAGTAAGTATCTCTTGATAATAAAATGTAAATTTACTATCTGTGAAGAAGTTACAAGTATTTGCAGACAGACACTTACTGAATAAATGGAATTGGGGGTGCTGGAACAATGGGTGGAGGGTAGCGACAAACAATTGTAATGACTTCATCCCCTTCCATTTCTAGGCCGGGGTGGAAGCGGACAATCACATTGTTCGTGAACACTCTTTGCGGATCCTATATAGACACAAGATATAAATTATATTATTATGACTAACCATAAAGATCACACAAATAAATAAAGCATGCATGATGTGATGCACATAAATTATTATTATCATTATTATCACACACACGTTGAAAACTATGCACTACATTTTATTTACTGCGGTAGTAGTAAAGTAACAAGATTATGGCAAAAACTCCGACCTACACAAACACTCACACACTTAACTTGTCTCTTCATTAGTTCGTGGTTACTTGTATCATTCCTGAACTTTTTCTTCCGTGTGTCATTGGCTTTGTGTAAAGTAAACTAGTGGATTGTATATCCCAGTATTTGCCTTCCGCGAATTGAAGATTTGCAATTAGCACTGATGTTGCGTTTTACACAATCTAAAAATTGTATCTTTACTAATTCTCGTGTACCAGTAACTCAATTACTTGCTGTATGAAAGGTGTGCACATTTCTAAGTGTTCAGATTTATATTACGAGGTTGTATCCTGAAAACCTACTCTTGTTTGATAAATGCAATTACGCAATTTAACACACGGCATAGGTTGTGGCTATTAATTTACTACTTGTGGATATTAGAAATTTCCCATGCAAACGGAAGATGAAATGATACTGAACAATGATATCACTCATACAAATGCAAACTGTAGTGACAACAGATAACAGACCTACTTTGCCAATTGTTATTAAACATTCTGATACGAGACACGTCAACAAATGTAAATCTGATTTGAAAAATTATGAGTTAATGAGGAAATCATTAAAATTATGGTCTTCACGAACGGCTATAAATAATAACGATGATAACGATAATGTAAATGAAAAAGGTGATGTAGGTATAGATGCCTTAATTCAACCTGCCTGACTTGAAGTTGAATTCTTTAAAGTATTAAAATATATAAGCTCGTTTGTATTACAATTACATACTACGAAATGATTCTGACTTGACTTGCAATGAAATTCTTCCACAATACTAATAATAATTTTTACTTGACTACTGTGCTAAGTAATAATGATCTCTGCTTGCATATCATGACATCGACTGTACTAACATTGCGTTTCACTAAAGGGAACGTTGTTGAAAGAACAAAAATATGTCATCTAATGAAATATACAATCTAATAAGTACATAAGTTAGTGAAATCAAATGATTTGTAATTTTTACATGCAGACTTCCACATATAGCGCTTAATTTAAAGAAGGCACTAAGATTAAAAGAGAAACATAGAGTGAGTCTAGAGCTGAATTGGTGCTGACACAATAATACAATTCATCAAATCAAATAATTGTCCTGTGTCAAACCTATATTATATAAAGGTATTCTCTACCTAGTACTACCTATATTATGATTTTATGTTTTGTGAAATATTCCAGCTTCCAAAAATTTCAATGAGACACTGAGATGGTAAATACAAAATACTTCAAACAAAAGTAGTAATATTATTATCTCAATCGTTCTAACTGTAACAATGGGCTGTCCATTTATATGAAATCGAACATTTACAATGTTTGATAAAAGGTAAATTACATATAACATTGGTTTTGGTTTATATTCTCAACACTAAGAAGAAAGAAGATCTTAGAAAGAAGAAGTAATGTGTGAGACGAAAGATCACATTGAATTTCATTTTCGTTGATTTTTGTGTCTCTTCATTCCCAAACTAACTTCTAACAACCTTGGTCAACATAATTTTGGCCAATTTGCTCTTTGGCTCACCAAAAAAGCTAATAACTATTCTGTGTTCTGTGTTTAAACCAGGATTACTTTACTTTTCTCATAAATGTCTTGCATGATTCGTTCAAAGCAAGATTTGTGCACACAAAAGTATTATTCTCCTTCATTGGATTTTTTAGTTCGATGATTTGCATATACACACTACTTATGCATAGTGCATGTACTCTGTGTTCTACCCTTGTATATGTAGTACATAATATATGTGCCAGTCTTGTCACAGCTAATTTTTCATCACCCTTTAACTTACAATTACCACAGAACAAAAAGTTTTTCTTGTTATTCTTTTCATCAAAGCCTACATACCTACATAGCACTTAAGTTATGTACATCTGGTCTATACATGGAATTCTAAGGAAAACTAAAAATCCACATTACCATTACAATAAGTTAACATAATTACTGTACGCGTGGATTTCTTGAAAAACTTTTCTTAGCAAAACTTGCCACATACTTATATGCATATACAAAATATAAGTAAGACTTTTGCAGATCGTCAGTTAAGGTTAGGGTAGATAATGATTGACACAGAACAGAACAGTAAGAAGGTGTCTACTCACTACTCCTATACACTCGTCGCATAAAGTTAACCTGAAAGATGACGTTCTCTTTGGCATAAATGGAAGTCTGAGATCAAAAAAGGGAATTCAAGGGCGACGAGACCACCTCCTAATTCTGACCACAACATTTATTTAGACTTGTGCAACATTTCTGGTCTGTCTTTCGCTTTAAGTCCATAAACTGTAATACTGTGCATGTCTCTTTGTGCATTCTTCTAAGGCATGGTAATAATACGCCATGATATTATACACTACATACAGTAACAACATTTTTATAATTTGCTTCTTTACTCCCAGCTATAGTATAGGCTATATGGCGTGTGATAATGAGAGATGATGTCGATGTAAGATGTTTCCTTAAACAAAAGTCTTCTCTCCGTCAGAATTGCAAAGAAACAACTCAAACTGGCCAGGACAACACAGTTGGGTTCAACTTTTCCGTATAATGCAATCAAGTTCAGTGTACACATTCAGAATTGTACTACATGCAGTGCCTTTCTTTAATAGAACGCTCCATAAATCACTTTGCGGACTTTGCACAAATATATTTATACGTCCATTGCATGTGTAAAACTGTTCGACTTAGTACATGAATAGGATTTTGGTTTTACAGATGATACCTGTCTGTAGAACATAATACAACAATAACAATACAATCTAAATACGGTCAGCCAACTAGTTAACCGCACCAATAAAAAAGAATTGAGAGTTTTTCCATTGTAAAAAATCCCAGGCCATTTTCAGCAGAATTGATTAGTTTATTCCCTCTGTGAAAGGGATACTACTTGTAGCACAACAACCACAATTGAAAATAAGTTAAATCCATATAGACAACTGAATGTCATGTCAGGGCAATGAAATCATAATGGGATTCGAATGAAATTAAACGATGTTTCCATCTGAGACGATGATGCACCTGCTAATAATAAATTGAAATTAAATCCTTCTTCAACAAAACTCGGATTATGCTTTACATATAAGTAAAACTCATTCGATTCACTTCTACAAGAGTTTTAAATTACCTTAGAGAGGTAATACCAATACAATCAAGATTTCAAGATGTCTACTATACTAAATTCAAAAGGAACTCTGTCAGACACCTGAATTTACAATGTAATAATATTTTATGCTAGAAGAACCTAACTCTAATAACCTTTTTCTATTTAGGCTTTGCCTGACTCATTTATTGGTAACTTAACTAAGATGAACGATATCATCGCTGAAAACATTCCAAGAAGCACAGGCCGAGTAATCTTTGGCAATCGCATGATTGCCATACACAGAGCTAGACCATAATGGACAGTCACAGGGAGTGCATGCAATGCATTGACTTTTAAACTTAACTAAATAATAGTGAAGGTGTACGGAGTACTGTACGTTTGTACTTTTGGTAAAGTGAATAATAACAGCTAATTTTGAGAGTAATGACATGTATACTGTTTGTTGACCATATACATAGACTGTGCAGAAATATATTTGTAATAAAGGATTGTTTAAATACGAACCTGTTTTGTACCGCAGCCTTTTAAGGGGAGCTCGAGTGTCGTCACAACGCCTCCAGTTCCTTGAGTGTAACAAGCACTGTTTCGGTCAAAGTCTGCATAAGCAATTCCGTAAAAAGGTTCTTTGAACCGAAGTTCCATACGCATAGCTCCCTGAGCACAGTCTAAATTTGCTTCAGTCCGATTCAGCTTAATGTCCGGGTGAAGTGTGTCCAATTTTGTAACTTTTCCTGCCAAAGTGGCAGTTTGAGGGAGACCTTCTCCATATTCGATGTCATTACCGTGAATTGCGTAGTTGGATTGGGCGTCAACCCAATTCCCAACAATGCTAATCAGCAAGAGGCATAACAAAAATCTGCAAAAAAATAAAACAACAAATTAATGTGTGTAAATCATGAACATGAATTTTGTCAGTAGGTAATGCTCTAAATTAATAGTTTGCTTTGCTGCAGTAAATAGCTAAATGCAATAAATTGAAAAATTCAGGACAATTTTATACTGTAAATAGTGTCAGATAATGTGTAACTCATTGATAACTGATTTAAAAACTGTAAAAGCCTTTTGAACGATAAAATTTTTCCTATAATCTGAAATATTTTATTCAATGCAAACCAAAGTTCTTAATCACATCAACCACGACAAATGGATACAACAAATCCAACAGAGTAAAACAAAACTTTAACTGTAATTTTGTGTTAGTAGAAGACAACGAGACACATGACTTGACATAATAATGTAAGTCTTTATTCCTAAACTCTACTATAGGTATGTATGAATAAATACTTACAGATCCACATCTGTATTTTACAATTTAATATACTGACTATTTTTCCATAGTTAATACGAATACAATCCTTGCAAGTTTTGAAAGTATAGCTTTGAATTTAAAAAACAGTACTTAGAATCTGAATTTGGAAAACGTTCTCTTTGTTTTGCTCTGTTCTGTTACATGACTTCTCTTTTAATCCCTTATATAATAACCCTTACTCTACAACCCAAAATAGAGGTTCTACAATGCATAGAGATACTATTACATCAAATGTATCTCCTAATAAAGCCATAATACATAGTATTACCTAATAAACCTCGCATAATACTTCTTCATAGAAATAAGATATAGGCATTTCTTTTGCTAATACTTTATTACTGTAAGTATAAATCCCGACTTTGCATTAAAATTCTTCTTACACACTCACACAGCGTCAATAGTTGGAAATGCAGCTAAAAGATCGTTTAGAGATGTACAGAGCATAATACAAGCAACGTTACTCGCACAAGACCGACAAAACATTAAAAAAGCCATTAAAGCATGCGAAGGAAACACTAATGTCTACGTAGCTTTAGTTCGGCAGTGTAACTCGTATTTTAACACTTTAGCAAGCCATTAGAGCAGCAGTCAACTCGAAAGATTTTCTCTTCACTTCAACTTCTCTTCTTCTTCTGTTCACTCACAGTTTAGTAGTCTGACTGTTTCTGTATATGACATGACACGACAGAACGGTTTTTGAAATCTTCAAACTTTATACAGTCAGGCAGCTTTAATCATTTCACGTCGACTCATCGTCTTAATGCCCCTGCTACTATCTTCTCTCTCTCTCTCTCTCTCTCTGCTGCAAGAAACACAACTCTAGTCCTGTCTTAAGCAATATAAATTGTATACCTTGTACTTGTGTGTCTATATAATAAATTAACCAAAGGAATCTTTCATCTATGATATATCTGACTCTCTTTCGGTTTCCTGCCGTACTGCTGTGTAATTTAAAGACTGTATTATAATTCCATAGTAGTATATAAGTCCGTACTAAGTACGAATAAAAGTGCGTTCCGTCTCAAGCGTTCTTTCTTGATTCATTTGAGTTAAATAGCCACATTTCACGTTTACTTCAGTCTCTGTGAAGAATTCACTAAACTCTAATATACATTTACACAGTACAGTAGTCAGAGTAAGAAGGAAGAAACGTAAACGCAACGCAGCATCATCATCCAATCAGTCTCAAAACGAAAATCATGTCAAGCCAAGTGAGGCTTTGGTAAAAACGTACGAGACAAGTCACTAAGACACACAAGCAGCTCAAATCGAAAACCATAATATTATTACTCCGTCAAGTTGAACCACCTGTGCATTGCACTGACTCTTCTTCTTCTTCTTCTTGTCTCTTGCAAATTTCCATTATTTTTCATTGTCTAAGCATACTACACTATTAGAAACAATTGCTATTTCTTACCTAGCTCATTCATTATATACGCAAATGTATACAGACCATGTGAAATGGAAAAGTAAACGTTATATTTATATTTGTACCGATATAAATTATCAAGCCGCTTTTGTACTGTATAAAATATAAGCTAATGTGATACACTGACTAAGAATTGTACATATGCATATACACAAATGAAGCTTTGCTACTTATATAGGTAAACGTAAGTGAAGGTATAAGACTAGACTTAAACTTCTAGTGGTACTCGTATTAAGTAAGGAAAAACAACTTGTTGCTACTTACTCAAGATTACGGCGAGTACCTCTGTGTGTATTCCATACATACAATTGCAGCATTGTTTGTGTAGAATATTATCTTGGATTCATATATAGAGAGCAACGTAATAATAATCCTATATAGGAATGTAATAAAAGTAGCTAATCTAAATAAATAGTAGTTGCGTGCATGCATTTCAAATTAAAGCTAGACATACAACAACATAACAGAACAATACACTGCTAAGTAGTAGTAGCAGATTATTGTACATATACACTTTAGTAAAACGTTACATACCTTACACGTATTATATAAGTCTCATGCATGCTTTTACTTAAAGCAAATCTCAAGATTACCACCTTCAACATCACTTTACATTCCTTAGCAATCTAATACTGCCATAAGGCTCGAAGAAATGCATGGAATCTTCAATACGTAATAATATACTAATAACATTACCAACTATATATGTAAAGATAATAATGTACATAGTACATTACCCAGATATATATTTTCCAAGCTTAACTGTGCGTATTATACAGTCTTGTGTCTCAAATCTAACAGTTCGGCCATGCCATGTGTGAATTTGTAGCAAGCACACTTAGAATTAATACATTGTTGTTCTTTGCTCGTATAGAATGCAAACTGCAGTGTATATAGTGCATTGATGAGAGGGACGAAGAAGTGTAGGTTGTATAATGCAACTAATATAATGTAAGTAGAGTGTTATGATATTTATGTGCTATATTACAGCTGGGAGATATAGATGAACATTCAGAAAAAATGAAAGTGTACAAAATCCCACTACTCACATTATTACGTGCATATAAAGCAAGGTAATGCAAGGCAAGGTACTTACATTAGCATTTGTGTATGTCCTCCTAGTAGTAGAGTAATATTATTATTACCATGCAGATTATATTACGACTACACCACTGCAGATAGTTAGGCAGTTTACATTTAGAAAAAGTTAATGTTCTGTGTAGTAGAGATATACCTCTATGTGTAGTGCACGCTTTGCAATCTCGTGTAAGAAATTCGTAAAAAAGATTCTGTATGATTCTCTCTTGTATGGGAAACTCCCATTTTATATTCCTAAGCGTAATATTTACAGGCTGAGCTATGTATTACTCTTATATAGCACACAGACACACAGGTGTATCTATCTCTCTTAAATATTTTCTATACAGTACTGTATCATATTTTACTCTTCCATTGAATCATAACCTACACAGTGTGATGTATCGTTGCATAGTAAAATTTTATTTGCACTTGATACTTTATGGCAAAGATTATTGATGTGAAAGAGTTTATATACTAAGAAATTGTATGTATATAGAGTGCAATAAGAAATCTATGATGCAATTACCTTTCTTGTAGTAGCCCACGCATGTAAATACTTTAAAGCATTAAAACGTAATCGGTTTGTATGTACAGATGTTATATATTATGTACGGACATACTAATATTTTCATATATGGTACACAGAGTAGTAGTACAGATGTTTTAGGACAAGTATAAGTCAAACTGTATGTTATCTTCCTGCATGGTCACACCTTAGTTTAGTTTGGGACTATATACTATGACTATGACTCTCTGACATGACTTGGCTGAACTGAGAGAGTTGAGTCAAACATCGACTTTGCAAAAGAACATTTTACCAGTATGCAGTAAGATTATTATTCCATTGCCTCTCTTTGCTTTATACAGAATACCTACTACTACTTTAGTATAGAGGTGTTTTACGCTTCAATAAATAAGCCAGTGCTATTGTGTTTTGTGACTGAGTGACTTTTGTGTGTATGTATGTACTTGTGTTGCATTATTTATGCTAGCCTTTAAATTCTCATTCCACATGGTCATTCTGTTATTCTTATGTTGTAGGGACGGCTAAGAGGGAAAAGGCCTTGGTATTTGTAATACAACATTTTGCATCTCATCTCATAAACCCACTCAAGTCGTTTTGACTATAATAATCGTGGAACATAAGTACTTTTTTGTAATCAAGTCATGTCAGAGCAAGTTAAACTTGATGCTTTCGTATTGTTGCTGTAATACTCTTATAGTAGAAGCCAATACCACAAAAGCAACCGAGACAATTGAATATTTATATGTTAAAATGCATGCAAAGTGCAAAAACGGTTTATTCTCGTATATATGTTGTTTTGCTGTCAGCTGTATATAATAATCGTGTATTTAACTACCAGTCTCTCTGTCTGCTTACTGTAACATTGCCCCGGAATAACCCTTTACTATTTAATTATTAATTAAATTCAAACGTATACTGAGAATATTTTTATGTATCAGTATTTTACTAGGGTGCTTCAGTCTTTGGACTTACTACTAGCTATACAATAATACACAAGAAGATTTTATACGTAAGATAATACCAGTAGTAGTAGTAGTGGTTGCATGTAATTAAATACTTCTGTAATAAATTAGCGCACGTACTAAAATATATCCTGTGTATAAGCAGCATAGAAGCTAGAGGGTATTCCTTACTTACATTGTGATGTAAGAACAGATTGAAAAAATGTATGGAGAACAATGTTATGGGATGAGTTACATATTGTTATTGCCGTATTGTTTCTTGTTTATTAAGTATATATTATATTTCAGTAATAAGTACGTACATATATAGGCTATTCGAAACAAACTTGTGTTTTACCTACAGCTAGTGTATATAGTTGAGTATTACTTACTATACTTTTACGTTATGCTTCTTTTGCGGTGATTTCTCACACGATAAGGATTTTTAATGTCGTCTGATGTGGTTGAGACTTGAGAGTTTCCGCTTTTTTGCCTTAGAGATACTTACATAACTTATTATTCGTATACTATAAGTACTGCTACACCAGAAGAGGCTATACCTTTACTAAATATTTATGATGCGACAATATAGTATTATTTTACTGTAGGTTAGCTTTACATTGGTAATTGTAGCAGCAGCAGCAGTAGTAATTCTTTTAAAGAAGTTTAATAAGAGGTTGAAGCATATAATAAGCAAATATATACTAAGAAAATAAAAACAAGACTAGTATGAGTTGGTAAAAGGAATGCAGTCAACTCGAGTAAACTTTTGCTGTGTATAAAATGTAGGAGTCGACAATATACAGTGGAGTTACTTTAACAAAATAACTGTTTCCAGAAAACATCAAAGTTGCTCCTACTATGGGATAACGTACGGATAGTGTGTCGTCGTAACTGTTGTGCTTCCTTAACTCATTCCGAGTAGAAAATGCACTTTGTTACGTAATCGAAGAAGATTCCCTGTTGGTAGGTGCTGTGTGTTGTTGTTACCTATTTGGTTGTTTATAGACACATAGAAAGACTTGCTGCTGCTACACTTTACTTTTAACTTTTATTTAGCAGAGAGGATGATGCTGTATGAATGTTACTGTTAATAAAATCACAATCAGCTGAAAAGACGAAAACGCTCTGGTTTCACAACGCTGAGCTAACGAGCTGAAAGGTGTAAATTGGGATGTGATTGCTAATGAATGAGTTAACGTGCGTTCTTCGTCGCTCACTCGGACTCGTGAAAAAAGTCGTTGTTGGAAATTACGGAGAACGAGGCGAGAAAAGAATTACGACGCTCCTTTTGTATTGTGCTGATCTGACTGTGTAGTAAAAAGGCATGTCGTCGTTCGTGTCAGTTATTCACTATCTAACTGCACTCTTTTACTCTTCTGCTATATACTCCATGCGATTTAGATCAATGTTACATTTCGACTTTATTAGATTCGCTTATTATATTCGTAAGGCCACTCTGGCACTAGGTACTGTTACAATTACCAGGATATATTGTATATGGGTGCGAGAATCATATACACAAACAAGCACCGAATTATTTACCTCATGTTTTTCACAAAATACAGTTTGCGTTGTGTTTTGCTAAAAAAATTGTAATTCACATTACATACGAGTGGCTAGGTGACACACAGATATACAGAGCTGCTTACTTTACTGCAATTAATTTTTTAACACTCTATATACACTTCGAAATCGATCAATATGGAATTTAATGGTGTAAAAACATGTTTACGTTTTTGTGAATTCAAAGAATTCAAGTAAAGAGTGGACTTGGGTTAAAAATGACATTGCTAAAATCGCCATCCACACATTTATCACTTTATCCATTTCTTAATACTGTTTGTCAATTGTCATTAGGTAACTGAATTCTAATACTTTTATAGGATAAAATTTACACTTAGCATTCCATACCGGTGTCACATCTATGTGATCAATTCTAAAAATAAAAACAATAGCGATTTTTATTAAATACGAGGTATTATGTCATATCATTGGCAAATTCAATAATAAAATTATGGCATGTCTTCTGTCGTAAGTTGTTACTAAAAATAGTTCAACATTGTTCTTTACAGCAGGTTATTCGGTTATTGTACCGTTTGATGCCAACAAAGCCTTGACATATAAATAAACACAACTTGTTACATCTGCTTAAAAATATGCAGTTGCCACACACATACATACTTATTGTTAATTAGTTTTCTGAACTATGATTTGCACGGAGACCTACTATTTATGTGTAGGTCTCCGTCCTTTATACACATTGTTTGTTTGGACAGAGTCTAATAAATTTTACTGTGTTTCAGGTGGTCTAGGAAAACTAATAACGAATTGACCAAAATCATGTTAACAGTAATTTAATTTAAAATTAATTACTGAGGAACATTCGTGCATGACAGAGTTGTAGTAGTTGTACCTAACTACAATTAAAAATTACCTGTAGTCACATTGAATGTGAAAAATTGAGTCAGGTGTAAATTATAAAGAAGGTAAATAATTTGAAGGTGCAATTTGTCCAGGGAGAACATGCACATGTTGAGGTTGTTTGAACAATGCATTTTTCTTAGAAAGAAATCTAAATCTAAATTACCCTGTTGCGTTGAGAGGTTTGAAATATTATTCTGTTCATTCATTGCATGTTGAGAAATCCTTTTGTGCATGCATTAGAATATAGTAATATAGCCAAGTGTACTTTAAGCAACTACTAGAAACTGCCAAAAGGCAAACACACACGTAAAAAGGTAAGTAGTAGTAGTTAAATGGAATGTTTACCCTATCAAACGATTTCCTGTTCTGTTCTCTGATTCATTCGCTTGTAGTGTACTCTATTCTATTCTTTGCATATGTAAATATTCTATCCGCCCAATCCTTCAAAGATAATTTCAACAAATGAATTTCCCATCCATCCAAACAGAAATAGTACAAACATAAAACAACCATTTAAAAGATTAAGAATCCACTTACACACTTACATCCACACAAATGCCATTGCACAATAATTACACTTTCACTGAATCTTTACTAAACCATGGTTGAAAACATTTAGCACCACTATACGTGCCATAATACCTACAGCTACAACTACAACCAATTTAAATCAAATCTCATCTTACGAAGAAATCTCTATCAAGCAGAGCATGCAACAGAAAATACAAGAAACCCAGTAACAACAACCAGAAGAAAAACCCAATCTCTACAATATTTTCTACAGGAAAAAAATAATAAAAAAATATCTCAATCATTTACCTTTCCATTATTCGTAAAGATCCTTAAAATCCTCCAGATTTCATGACCGAACACAATTGGTGTCGTCTAAGGACCAACCTACAATCAGTTGGCCTTAGAACACAATCACCACTCACAAAAACACCCACAACTAATTCGCTCTTTCACTTCAATACAAAATCAGACAACTGTGGTGACTTTGTTTCTAAAATTCGCACACGCTATCGCAACAACAACCTCAGAGCTACCCTCACACTCTCTTTAAGAAGACTAATCTCAAAATGTGCCTCACAGTCAACTCAAGTATTAACTTAAATCCAAACTCCACTACTACACATAGCTATAGCTATACTACTATATAACTACATAAACACACGACATATACCTACATACTGTAAATATACAACAATTATACTCTTTCTGTCTTGACTAACAATCTACACATGTATAAAGAGCCCTATATAAAATATATTTGATATCCCACAGCAGAACAAACCACCACCACAAAACACAAGACAACCCTACGGTTTGGATGCTGCACCACTCACTCTGGGGTGAATTGTGAATAAAGTAATGTAATATTAAAAGCAGCAGCAGGAGACACACCACACATAACACAGCAGAAATAATGTAATCTATGAACTGAATATAATAGCAATGGTAGGTACACACACACGTTGAAGTACAGCCAAGCAATGCAATCAAATAACCTTCGAGGGGCTTGTAGAATTTCATCCATCTCTACACACAACAAGAAATACCTACACTACTCGACTCTCGTAACAACCCTAAGTAAAACTTTAACAAGTAGCATATAGCAATACCTGTATGTATGAGATAAAGTAATGCAAAATACAGTACAGAGCGAGAGAGCAATAAGCAAATAGGATTTTACATTAGTGTATAGTATACATATTGTATACACACACAGAGAGCACGCCATACACATTACACACAGAGCTACTCACGAGACAACGCATAGTAAGAGAAAGGGAAGTAAAAAGTAAAGGGTTGATTGTAAAATGCAATGTGTCTGTGTATTAACGATATCTGTAGTAGACTTTTTTACCTGTTGCCTGCATGTAGTGTCGCATAAGTAACATAATAAGATATATACACAGACTGATGTAAAAGAGAGGGATGGATGCAGCAGAAGTGGTAAGGAGAATGATCTTAGATTATAAACATTGCAATAGACTAGGACGAAGCTGTATAAGTGGATATACGTATATGGACATGGAGTGTAGGCTGTGGAAGAGAATTTTGTGTAGGTATATCTCTCTCTAGTGATTACTTACTTTAGTTTCGTTTATATTGTTATTATAGTAGTCTGTTTAGTTTTACGTGGGTAGTGTGTACTGTTCTCAAACGTTTAACACTCTCGTAATAATATACAGAAGACAAAAGTGAGGGATCACATAACATATCAAGGAAAGGAAGAAAACGAGGGATTTTATTCTCATCTGCTCTCTGATAGAAGTGCATTCTAGAACTTCACAGCAGCTGCCTCTATGCCTAAAGGGAAGCTATATATTTTGTAGACGTCTATAAATGAGTCTAGTGTATCAAATATACTATAGCTGCTAATAATGCACCTTCTATAGGTACTACGTTTCTGTATAGCGCATATTAGAGTTGTTATAGGTATATTTTAGAACGCTGGAAGTCATAAAGACAAAACACAAAGAATTAGACGTAATAATCATTGTTGTATTTAGATGAGCTTGGTTGTATCGTATAAGTTTTTTTATGTAGGTACATAGTATACTATACTTGGAAAAGAAATTTCATATCTGTAGGTTATTCTTGTGTCTTAGGATGCGGTTTGATGTTCTTGATCTTATTATTAGAATTTCTTACGTGTAGAGTAATATAGGTATGTGAGAATAATAAGATAGACAAGCTTCAGTTGTTTTATTACACGTTTGTATACATAACACACCTTCCTTTCCTGAGTAGAAGTAGTATGTAGTCCAGGGTGTGTGTTTACAAGGTGAAACCGAAAGAAGAAATTATACAACGAAAGAATTCGGTTACTTTTCATATAAATATTATCGCATTGATTACATAGTGTTTCAATACCTTGTTACTAACTAGATTAGTAAAATATGAAAGTATCATTAGTCTGAAGATTTGTTAAGAATTTTAAATTGTACTTGGGTAATTGAGTTTTAGTGGGCTACTGTGATAATTTTCTTTAAATTGTAGTAATAATTTAGCGTAATTTTATATAGCAACCACCCTGGAAGAGTATTCTGTATACAGATAATGCTTTATAGGTATTATTAGCCACAAGGCTTAAGGAGATTGACGGAGTTAGTGTAAATGTATTCTTAAATTGAGTATAATAATGCATGACTCTATGAAAAGAGATAATATATAATAAAGCGTAACGATATATATACATAGTAACATAGTGAGATAGCCTATATTGTTAAAACCATTACATACTCATACCACCAAAGCTGCACAAGTCACTCACACACACAGGTTCTTTTCTTTCTATACTGGTAACTTGTTCAAAATCCCAGAGATAGTGTCAGATATGGATACAGGTACTCTTCATGGAAAAAGAATGCTTTGGATTGTATAATATGGACTGTGGATGGAGATGGGAATGCAAATGGGCGTAAACCTGTTTGAGAGTCGCCGAAAACGGATTTATGACGATGTGGACAGGAAAATTCGCTTATTAAATAAATACAAGACAATGCTATGGATGTGTGCAGTGAGGAGTGACGAAGAAATAGACAATGTTAAGAAAATAACAAACACAACAAGCCATTTACCAACGTAGATTTTCCCATATATTATTATTATAAAACACCACGACATACGCGATCAAGTTTATAAACTGAACGTTTCTACATAGACAAAAGGCCAAAGGAGCATTTCATAGGAAACTATTTTAAAAAATTGCATGTATGTGTTAAAGACAAAGGTGGCATTTAGAGATGATGCATAGCTTGAATGGTTTACATTCAAAGCAACTGATTTGCATTTCTGTCATCCACTTCCATTGTGTAGACGTGTGTTTTACTCGCTCTACCCCATTAATAAACAGAATAAACACATGCGATAAAATTTTGCATAGAGTAACCTTTTATATCAACCACACACACACACACTACACTCACACAAGTACTTATTAGACGAATCATGTCGTAAATCACTGTAAAGACATTACTGTTAATGGAATTCTTTCTTTATCGCTAAACCAACAAAGAATATTATTAGAAAATAAGAACACACAAAAGGACTGGGACAGGATGTGAATACAGGGAGGCAGGTTTAATGATAAAGTTGATTTTATGCAAATAGACAGCAGGGAAGGGACAAGTCAAGATTCTTTAATGCCATTACAATATTTATGTGTCCTTAAGTATTGGTTTATTGCACTTTAATAAAGAAATGCATCGTAGCACTTTAAGTATTAAAAAGACATGCACACACACTTGTTAGCTATTTACTAACATGAGCAATAGGCAAGTGATTTTTTAATCAGAGAATTTTCAACAAGAACGTATAAATTAAATACAAGTACATACACAAAGCAGAGTTAATCTTAAAAAAGCTGTCGTATAAAAATATTTAAAAAGAAGATGCATGTGAAAGTCTCCATTCTTCATCGTACTGCAATAATAGTTCGAGTTTCAATACCAATTAAAATCACAAGATGATATTTTATTCCACTTAAAGAGTTATACCCTATAGGAAAGTGTAAAGGGGAGATTATGTTGCGTATTATATGCCTGTATTACAATTTTGTTGTTGTTGTATTGTGGATAGGTCTTGTTGTGTGTAGCACATATTTAAAGTTTAGTACACTACATGACAACTTGTTGAGTTGTTGCTAATGTTTCATTTCATAAAAAGCTGACTTGCATTCTAGCGTAATCTGTTGTAGTGTAGAACATGTATTGAAATAGTACTTGGCTTTAAATGCGAATACTTACACATGGGATTATACATTACAGCTAATTCTCTGATCAATAGCCTCTTTGGGTCGATTACCTTATTAGGGGAAAAAGGCAAATAACTTTCGCAAGTCATTGTATTGTCTGCGATTTGTTCACAAAAGTTGTGTAACTAAATATCTTAGTCATTTTTACAACTTTTTATTTGTTCATTCAAATTTGAAATTGACATTTCAAATGGAATGCAGTCTCATTTAAAGCGTAGCGTGTAGTGAGTCAATATATAATCTCTCTGAATGATAGTGTGCTGCTGTAATTTATACAGAAGAATTGTACGCATAAAGATGAGATGTGATTTCTTCAATAAAAATCATGCATTGTAATGTAATGTAATTTGCAGGAAAAAAATCATGTTATTTGTCCATATTCATAATACATATACACATGTTCCACATAATGGTAGTTGGATCTGACTATAAGTCTTTCCTCATCACATTGTCATTAATTTGGTAAAAATGATTTGCTCTGACAATATTAAATAATATTTAATTGAGGAAACGGGCATCCGAAAAAATGCATTCATGTTTAATGCTAAGAATGGAGATACAATCGCGGGAAGTCGAATTAAAAGTCTCGTTGATAACTTATGATAACCATAAAAGCTTTAATAACCATGTAGCAAGTCCTTTACTATACTAATTCCCATTAAGTGTAAATAATCGCTTAGGTACTTATGTAGAATCAAACCATATTAAGCTTTACCTTTGTATTTTGTGTCGTACTAGCTGTGATATAGATAACTAGAAGTACCTATAGTAAGACAAAGTAAATAAAATACATTTACCTACACAGGTATAATTTATTTCATGTATTATTCAAATTATAGTTACCTAATTATGTATACCTGCTACAATTACGCTTTTAATACTTACTGCGACCAAAATGAATACTAAAACGTATCTTATTAAAGGCACGTATAAGAATGAGTTCCATTCACGAAACACACACACACTTGTACTACACCTGTATTTAGGCATAAATGCATTTAGTTTGCAGCAAAATATTTATAACTGCCTTTGCATGTAATATATACTATTCATACTGCACACTGTTAATTTGTTTTTCGAAGGTGTATACAAGATAAGATAGCAAAACAGAAAATGATTCGTGTAAGAGAGCAACTGGCATACTATATAGCTTTCAACAGTCACTGATGGTCTATTTATGCATACATATTGCCTTTGCGACTACATTACGACTTTATTGATAATAATACAAATATTTGGAATAACTACATCATGCATCATGAGTTCCACGAGTAATTCAACCGGATACTTTATCTTGTTGTCTCCTCCTTTCTATATACGTTTTATGTTATATATGACAAAAATATGTGTGTAATATTAATATACGAATATTATTTCAACATTTGCCAACATGACACTTGTAAGTTGGCAAGAAAGATATATATACCTAGTTTACATTCGTACGTGTGCATAGATATACTTATGTAACAGGGTTTAATATCAATTGTTGAAATCATAAATTACACCGTAGTGTCCAAATATAATTAAGCCAATAGTTGTTCCTCTGTTGACCTCATTGGAGTGCAAGTAATGGTGGTATTTGATATGGTGAGACTAAATTAGTAGTAGGTACTGTGTCCGAATTGCTATATCAAATTAAAAACACATTACATGCAATAAAGGCTTTCCCAGCATGTAGTAAGTGCTACTCTACGTATCTTTTGTATTTATTGTGCTTGATTCAACAATAGTAGTGTTTATTATGTCATAGGATATATAGGGTTAGGTTCAAGATACTTATCAAGCAAAACTTTCTTTCACATGAGCATGATTTCTATTATTGACCACATTTATTGATTATTTGAACAATAAGTTACTGTGATAAAAAGTTAATTGCATTGAAAGACACAGCCCCACATAAAACATTTATACGAGTTAACACGGAAGTGCAGTTGTGCAGTGCGTCTGGGTTAAATTAGGTTAACAAATTATTTTCAAGTTGAAATCTGCGCTGCTTATGTATATTAAACTTGTGTCTACATACATGGACAAATCACAATTGCAGGAGTCTTTAAAATAATAACTCAGATTGATAACCTTTTTTCATTATTTTTTGCTTTTATCATTCTAAATCTTTTCATATTTAGAAGAATTTTCATTTTATTAAGGAATCACCTTAAAAAGACTTAAACACCTAGATTTCTCAGTTTTTTTGTTTGAAAAAGAAATTTTCCTTCATAGTAATTAAGAAATCGCAAAAAAATTGATATGAAAAGAAATTCCTGTAGTTCAGATATAAATGACCCACCCCTGGCAAACACAAGTTTATTAACTGTAAGTTACCAGTGTAATACTGTATATATTTGAGAATAAGGTTTGATTTTCACGCTTAAATAAACAAAATGTCTTGTATATGAATAAGGTAAACACAGAATAAACACTGTCAAGATATGTGTAAGCAAAGAACTGATAAATACTTGCGTTCCAAAGATGCGAGCGGATGTTCTATTATTAGCAAATTAGTGAAGAAAGTGAAATATAACATCCTATTACCTGAATTGGATATTCTCATCGTATATACACTTCGGAACCACCTAAAAAAGTTACAATAGTTTTATACCATGAGTTTTAATTTTAGATCTTATAGTCTCACAGTCTCAGATCACTCGAAAATTAAGGCTCTATCAAATCAAAACAATCAATTGTACTTACTCTTATGCACTACTACAAAGACAAATTTCTTTTATAGAAACACCGTCCATACATAATTGATTGCCCATAAATTAGGACTCGATAACCGAATGTAGGTAATTCAGTACGGGCTAACAAAATAAACTATAATAAAAAAAATAAACATAAAATTATTATTCTTCAAACGAAGTAAGATACAGGGTAAAAAATAGCTTCTTATTCACAATGATGTGAGTGAATTGCGAAGATTTGGTCAAGGCTGGTATAAAGTGATTTTTTTATACTGCCTTAAGTGTTAGTAGATAATAAAACAATTATGGTTACTCTAATACGCTCAGCACACAAATTATAATTGCAATTGTATTATAATTCTTCACACCAAACAGACGTGAGACAAAATCTGGTCTGTGCAAGTGCAATGCAAACTGCACGCAGACCATTTGGGAACAATACATAGTACTTACATTTACATATTATGCTACCTACCTAGACTACATATTATGCGCTGCTACTATTTTGTGAAAGCAAATAATATATGACTGAATCAATAAATAATGCAGGTTTATATAATGCATTTACAATTTATTGTAGTTGTGCATAAAGCGTATGGAGATAATGCGTATGGAGATAATGTGTACTGAAACTGAAACGAAGTAATAGAGAAGTATTGCCAATCAAGGAGTGACTATTATTGACGGTGTTTCCTTAAATAAAACAAAACTTCTACTTCCTCTACTTGTACAAGTATAAGCGCAATACGGCAATACTATTACATAGCTATTTATTACTACTGTAAATCATACAACAGAATTTATAACTAAACCGCAAATATTTCTCTAAAATTGATAATCTGTTAATTATTGTGAACATCAGTTTTTTTAAATAAAAGTTTCTTTCTCTACTTGTATATTGTGCTAAAAGTGTAAATTTTCGTTTGGGTCGGTGTGTACTGTGTAGTCTGCGTGGTTGTAAAAATGGAAATATCTGCATCCCATATTCCCAAGGACGAACAAATTCGAATTTTCAAAATTCATGCAAGGAATTTATAAATACAACAAAAAATTATGAGTTTACGTAGAAGCTTATTAAGTTTGAAGAATTTGAAAACGCTCATGCTATTCATGAAGCTACGAACTTTAGGGATTTTCTTGGGCATTTGTTTGCCTATAATTCTAATTGTGTACACGTACAATTATTTCGCTTTACAAGATCAAAAGATTTTAGCGACTGAGACAATCATGTCAGCATTGGGCAGTAGAAACGTTATAGAACTTGTGAAACCGGATATAGTTACTACCATAATAAATGGAGGAATTTTAAATTCGTCATTTGTAAGTGCAACGTTGAAATTAATTACAGTTTGCGGTTTTACAAACATTGTCATTGTCTAAATTTCCATTTGGTTATAATGTAGAATTTTTATTTTATTTTTATTGATTCTAGATGCCCTTACACGAGGATTCGAGAAAATCCTATGTGGGTTATCCTTTACTGATAATAATTGTCAGTTCTTTACCCGCAAATAAATACAGACGGAATTTGATTCGAAATTCTTGGGCAAAAGAAGAACATCTCGGTTTCTCCACTGTAGTTAGATTTTTCATAGGAAAACCGAATGACCCAGAGTCACTAAAAGTAAGTCTGGATTTATCCCTCACACAACAATTTATTTACTGCATATAGTACGATACATATAAATATGAAAAATAAACATTTCTTTAAGTGCCAACTGGGTATACTATAACGAGGGACTTGATATAAAAGATATTTTCCCCCTAGCGCCCTAGCTAAACTTTTTGCTTGATGAAAATGGCTTTTCTTTCGTGGTTATCAGTATTCGATTTCGGATGATTTTAAATAGAACGTAATCGGATAACGGCTTCAAAAGATATTTAAACAATATTGAGCGAATGAGGAGGATTGCTAAATCCTAGATGCGCCATTGTTTATCCTAACATATTAATCTTCAAATAATTGTACCTGTGTAACTAATTTATACTTTGATACTCTGATTTAGGATGTGGAAATGGAAGCAAAATTGTACGGGGACTTAATTATGGACGATTTTGAAGAAGAGTATTATAAACTTCCCATAAAATCTTTGAGAATGTTGAAATGGTTTCTACAAAATAAGACTCCCGAAACGAAATTTTACGCTAAGACGGACGATGACGTTTACGTCAATGTAACTAATGTGGTCTCATATCTTGACCACGAAGTAACTCCTGAAGAAATGCCTTCCTTTATAGGCGGCCATCGCTATGAAAATACATCTGGTGATCCAGACCCGTATTCAAAGTGGTATCTTCCTCCGAATCTGTGGCCGCCTGAAAAAAGATTACCTCCATTTGTGGGTGGACCGTTCTATGTAATGTCAACAGAAGTGGCATATCAATTGCTAAGAATAAGTCAAACAGTTCCTATAATTCACTTAGAAGATGTCTTCATTAGTGGTATCTTGGCTAGCGACCATCTTAAAATATTGCCTAGAAATATACCAAATGTATTTAGTACAGTTCCTTTAAGCTACTGGCCTAGAATTAACCATGCACACGTAAAATACCTTTTTAATCCAAAGTCAATTCTAGCGTATCACACCTATTCCAATGTTGATCTCCTGACAATTCTATATAAATCATCAACATAACCACTAAGATTATGATAAATTATACTAATAATATGCCTAGTCTGTTTACCTGCTACATATCCAGTATGATAATAAAATATGGTATCACCTTCATTTGATACCACATTCTAAAGTGACCGTGCCTTAAAATTCAGTTACCAATGAGTGATGTATATTTTCATGCAACAAATCATAAAGGTACAAATGATAAAAAATGTTTTGTGAAATTTATTATTGGTGAGGGGAAATTATGTGAAAATAGTCATGTTGGATTACCGGATATGAGATAACAGATAACGTAATGACATAAGTAAAAATTTGTAATTTGAGAGACATTTTCTGTTAAGACGTATTTTGAAAGAGCATTATAAAAACTGTAGTCACACCGTAGAAAAATCCGTTAAGTATACCGAAAACCTAAGTAAACAAAAATCAACCAAATCTTTAAAATAATTTACTAAAGCAATAATAATATTTGAAAGAAGAAAGATTTGTATTATTGTGCATACCCCAGCAGCTATTTTCTCCGACTTGTATTGAAGTCTAGTATCTGCTATATATGGTCGCAATTTTTCTTCAACTTTATGAATGTCATTGGCAGAAGTAATAGTAAGAATGCCCCCAATAATTAGCAGCAATGCAGATAGTGCATGAAATCCAGCATCCTTTTTCGAAAACAATTACGTTCAAAATAGCGATTCGGATTGAGATTTTACACATGGCTATAAGCAAAAAATTCTCACCATGAATTTTATTTCGCGAATTTTTTCCATTTCTTCTGTCATCAGGTGACACAGAAGAAAGGCTAAGGAGAACAGCAAACAAATAATGGAAACTGATAGAAAGAAGACTTCTTTCTGTAAACCTTTTGCATATGAAGGTACTTCCCCCTGTGCTTGCCAGTTTTTGTATAGGTTGTTGTATAACGATCTGTCATATGCATGACCTATCATACTTACTGAAATGAATCCAAGAATCTACAAAAATAAATCGTTAATTAAACATAAATAGACATTAATAATCAAATTAGAAAATCTTTTTTTATTGTCTATGAAAAATTATGTTTTAAATACCAGTGTCGCAGCTTTGGGCATTCCATGCTTTGTAAATATGTAAATTAAGTTCATTATTACTTAATTATTTCACTATTTCGTTTAGGTCCTATGTGTACAAGTAAATAGCTTTAGTGGTTTCTTTGTACAAAATTACTTTTTTGTAATTGCGAATATATATAATTGCACTGTATTATGGAAACAAATAATTTTGCGTGCACTATATCAATGTACTGCAAAAAATACAGTAAATATTACTTCACACTGTTTGACAAATGAAAGGTAATGTGACCTTATGGCGCATTCGGAGTACTTCAGAGCTTGTAATTACGTATTATCTAGAAGTAGATATTATTATCAATGTAATTTCAATCTTGGACAAATCCATATCGTATAGAATGAGCGGCTGTTCGTTACCTCACCGCTCTTCACCGTTCTATCTACTCAACTCTACACAAATAATATTAGGACTTCTGATCAATATAATGTAAACTAATACTAAAAACGTCCAGCATGGGTACATGGTGTATTGCTACTGCTACTGCAGTGTTTATTAGCTTGTACTTCCTAAAATTCCTTGTAACCAATATGTAGGATATGTAGGAACGCATATCTGTGAAGGAGACTTCTGAACACTTTTAATTATAAAGTCATGCGATAATATTCTCGGCCGAGTTCTGTGGCCTGATCAGTTTTTATGGCTACAACGAATGCATATACGAATTTAATGCATATTTAGCAATTTCTTAATATTTTTTTTATAGCTACAAAATGCTTGGTACTTAATGTCAATGTAATGTTATATCAAACATCCTGTCTGTCTAGACACTAATTTCTATGTCTCTGTGTCTTAATGATCTTAAATAAAACTGTATGCATAAGTCTCATCCTCATTCCCTTCTCCTGCAGGTCAATCCTATACATTCCTACCTGAACTACACACATAATATTTCTTTCAATCTATTTACGTGCAGCCCTTATTACGGTTCACAAATTGTTTTCTTTTCCCTGCAGAAGTAACTAGAAATCTTATAAGTTAAGACAGCAACTACAATTCGAAAAAATAAAATTATTGTTAATTGTAGCAATAAGATTTGACTGCAATGAATATAAAATATTTATGCACTCTTGCAGGGATTGCGAAAGCTGTCACATTGGTAAAACACTTTTTTGCCATAATTGCTTACGCTTTAATTGCTTATAAGGTTGGAGCATATTTTTAGGCAAGATTTAAAACATTATTTCTTTCTTTTCACATTTTTAGATGCTTGGATTGTTTTCAGTGTGTTTAATGGGCCATGCATATGATAAATCATTTTACAATAATCAAATGAAAGCAATATACGAGACTGAAGGATACAAAATTATCACGGGATTTCGGTTGCAAGGACTTATTCCAACTCACTTCATAGGATTGCAGAATGAAGTATTTTTTCTATCGGTTTCAATAGTTTGCTTGCTTTTGTCCTTAGGATTTTTTCTTTGTCATCTTATGACAGAAGAATTGGAGAAAAGCCGTCCAATACGTTTTTTGGTGAGAATTTTTAATTATCCTTGTATATAACTAACTCACTGTATTTTGTTAACCAATTCTAGTGCATTAGAATTTTTCATCCAAATATTTGTTTAAATGAATTTAAGCGAAGTCCATAGTTCATACTAGTAATGACATAAAATATTAATATCTAATTAAATGTGTCTCGACGACAGGATATCGGATTTCATTGCATTGCCTCCATACTATTAATCATAGGCAGCTACCTAGTTATTTCCTCTGCAATCGACATATCAAAACTTGAGAACAAGTATGGTACACCACTGCAATACAAAGCCGAAAAAATAGCTTCAGGGGTATTTTTTTTAAACATTTTTTAATTTTATTCACATTAATTTTATAAAAATTTATACATACTGCAGAAATGCAGGATTTAGGTTTATTGAAAAAATGAACGTTATATTACAGATAAACTACTGGTTGTGGTTTTAATTTATATTTAGGTATTCAGTGGGATGAACAGTCTCATATATGGAGTCGTCACCACAATATTACTGGCATGCTGACAAGTTCCAGATTTTATGTCATTATTTGGGACTCTCAGCCACATTATGTCAGAAGTGAACTTTATGAACTTTTGCCTGTTTTGTAAAACACAGTACATAATATATTGTTAAGCTCGTTCTTCAATTCAAGTATGCATGCATTGAGATATTGAGATATTGACGTAAGTAACTTCCGAGAATACTAATTATTAGCTTATACATATTTACATATCACTGAAAGTCGAGTGAATCAAATCCTAGTCGTATATTCGCATTTTGTGGTTGAATGCACGTATAGTCTGTGTTAGCTGAAAATGTAGATGACTTATCTAAATATAAACGTTCATATTAATATAACATTATAAACAATCGATAGCTGATAGATAGTTAGTAGGTATTTATTATTTATCTGATTTGTTTACGCCTCAAACTGTTTTCATTATTTGAATGAATGAATATATGTATTCACTTGTAGATAGAATTTAGCAAATACGTTTATACAAACTGTCTGTGTTGTTGCAGTTAATATTAAAGTTTGCAGTTTTTGTTTCCTATACCAATTTGCATTTTGAGATAAAAAGAATCACACTACATATATTATGGTATACAAAAAAACTATCAATTAGAGGGAGAAAAATATTATTTATCTTTATGTATTAACAACATGTGTATGGGGAAAATGTACACGTGTGTTCTCAACATACCAGTCGCAGTCCTGAACTACTATATACTTTACGAATTATTTTTTGCGAGAGTTTATTGGGAAGCATTATCGGTTCATTCAATATGTCATACTTGTATGATATTTCCCTACCTACTAACTACTGTACCTATTTACATCTAAACTCCAAACGTTATCTTATACCGATGACCGGGGTTTGGTGCACAATTGAGCTGTTAAAGATAAAAAGTTTTTTGGGAGCGCAAAATATGGCAATATGATATCGTGACTTGATGATGGCTGAGGCGGAACTCAACCTATTGTTAGATTAGATAAGTTAAGCTATGAATGTCAAACAATAATTTTGCAAAGACGGCAGACATAACACTTAGCATTGGTATTAACAGCAATTCCAGTAACATTTGCACATTCAAATAAGTATTTTATTCTATGATATACGCAGATATATTAGAAAAAATCTATACCTATAATTGTGCTATTCTATAGAAAATACTTTTCGAATTCTCATTAAAGATTTATATAAAATATTATTTCATAATTTATAACAATGGCTAATACGAGTTATATATTCTCATTGCCTGGAGTCACAAAAACTGCAACATTGGTAAATGCAACATTTACATTTTTTGTATTATTAATTGACATTCTTGCTTATTGTGAATTTGAATCATATACTTTTACATGCAAACTGTTCTGTTTACTTTTACACAACTCCAATCAATTTTCTGGGAGCAGATACTGGGACTCTTATCCGTTTGTATCATGGCTCATGCATATGATCAGTCATTTTACAACAATGCACACAAGACCGCCGGTTATAAGGCTGGACCCCATTTGGGTAAAGAGGCATACTTTATGGGGGTCATTTTAGCGTGGTTCCTACTGTCCTTGGGATTTTTTATTTGCCACCTTTTGACGGATTCGTTAGAAAAAGATATTCAAACTCAATTCTTGGTAAGAATTTCTAATATCATGCATGAGCTGAAAATGCAGAAAATTTTTAACATGTAAAATCGAAAGTAACAAATCTGTAACAAGCTGAAAAATAATGAAATGTTTATGATCGAACTGAATTAGGATGCTGGATATCATGGACTTGGGGCTGTACTGATATTTATTGGTAGCTGCCTAGTTATTTCCTCTGCAATAAGTGTAAATAAATATGAAAAGAACAATCCTCAATTTCACGATAAACCTTTTCAGTACAAGTCAGAAAAAATAGCTGCCGGGGTATGAAAAACTACTAATATTAAAAGTTTAATTTATTTCTTCCTCTTTATACTTAAGAAATGTAATATTTTCTTTTTGAAATGGCATTATAGGTATTGTCCATATTCAACAGTTTTGCTTACGGAATAACATCATGGGTAACATTTGTCGGCACCAGACAACAGGCTACCTAGAGCCAGCAAAGTTGATTACTCTTCCTAAATTCATGTGTATCATGTAAATAATTTAAAATTAAAATCACTTTTGTAATCATTTTCTGTAACCCGTTACTGATTGTTTTCTAGCTCTTGATTAATAATTTAACTGGATTTACTCTTTAATCTGAACATTAAGTTTGCCTATAGATATTACATAATAATTATCGCAGAAGCATGTAGGATTTCCAATGAGCCCTTGTTAATTTACAGTGCATTTTAGCATTGTATCATGTTTATCGTGAGTCACGTCACGTAGTCTCTACCTATATACCGTACCGGCGCTGGTATTTCTCCATGGACAAAGTATATCCCCATTGGGGATTTATTGAAGTATTTTTGCCTAATTTGTTGACTCCAAATTCCAATTCCCCATGGACAATATATTTCCCCATTCTCCATGGACAAAATATTTCTCCTACATCTTTTAAAGAAAAAAGGTCACTTTTAGCAAAATTGTGACAAAATGTTATTTGTATGACTGAAAATTCCAACAAATATCTAGGGTAAGTTTGGAAAATCCTGAAAATCAGGAGGTTGTAGTGCTCACGTCCTTACTGGAAACCCCAATTCCCCATGGACATAATATTTCCCCAATGGGGGTTTATTGCAGTAATTTTAACAAAAATTAAATGCTGAAACCCCAATTCCCCTGGGGAAATACCAGCGCCGGTACGGTACTTTGTTTTGCGAATATTCAAGTACAATTTTAAATATAACATTATTACTGCAACCCATACGATACATTAATATTAAACCTACTAGAATAGACAATGTATGTGTATATCCTCTGAAAATATTTTAAGTTTATGTTCATTTCTTTACACAAGTAAATACAATAAGAGACATGTATGTAAGAATGTCTGTACTTTTAATAGAAATAGCATAACTGTTTAGTGTTCATCACCAAAAGAATTGTTTCAGCAAAATAATTAATTTTTTCAGTCTCATTTACATTACATCGCCTTAACAGTTGTTTGTGCGGAGTAAATTAAAAACTGATAATTGAAAGTGAACGAACTGTTTGTACCAATTATTTATGCAATTCTTATAAGCACGTTGTACAAGTTTACTTTAACACGTTTACTTTTACAGGTATGTGAAGTGTAGTAGCATATAGTGGTCGTAGTAGTAGTAGCCGGATTGAATCCTGAACTTAATTATAATACTCCCATGGTGTATGCAATCCATTATATAAACCAAGCTATATGCTACTATTCTTAAATTCTTGGTCACACTTTTGAAAACATTGCAATTTCCTCTAACAACTGTAACAGTACACATACATACGGTAAACTGCACATCCCCTTTATGCACAGAACACAACTAGTATTTAATTTACTGTATAATATGTAAACATCGTGCATTTTTGGTGTGCTCGTTAACATAGGAAGGAAAAACTTGTCATAAAAGCTATAAATTGAAACAGATTTATACAGTTAAGTCGTCAACCTTGAGTACAACAACTTGCTCAAGACTTTTAAAACAGAAAACGTGAACTGGTCGATCGCGATGTTGTGGAATGAACCGTTCAGAAGAATATTTATTATCCTCCAGTCTACCATAACTCCATAAGGAGGTAGGTTGGTGATGATGTACCACATTGATATTATTAATTATAATAATATTAACAGCATTTCCTAATATAGGAGACAAAATCTTATAATCTTACACATTATGTATGTAAACTCAATCTTATTATATATATTTATCCCATTACATTATATCAAATTATATGTACATACACAAGTACAAGTTTTTAAGAACCTTTAGCTGTGTTGATAATCCTATGCTGTGTAAAATGCTATAGCGTTCAAGATCACACACAGCGAGACAGAACAACCCTCAAGGTCGTCTCTCTGTAAAGATTAACTAATTATTTTATACAATATTGAATATATTTATTTATACTACAGAGATACTATAAAGTTGAGACGAGACAAGACAATCGTACAATACTCGTTGTTACACAATCAATTTAATGTTATATTATGTACATTAGCATTTAAATCTTTTGCTTCTTTGCTTGGAATACACATGTATAGAATTTTGTTGTTCATTTTGTAGCTTTGACTTTAGCAGTCAGTTTAATACAAAATTTCTACAAGTAGACAGACAGTTTGCTGCTGACAATAATTAGTTGATACTTTTTTCTATTTCATCTGTTGGGATATCGCGTACAGTGAAGACAGGAGGAAAGGCAATAATAATACTCATTTCACACGTTGTGTTAACAATAACTACTAGTAGTAGCAGCAAAAATTATATTCTTCCAAACAAAGTACTCTGTAATTACATTAAAGTTAGATCACGCTGTTTTAATACACAAAAACAATTTTATACGCTTACCTGTTCGTGATTACTAGCAATTTGCATTTTTGGATAGGCAAACAAGACTTGAGTACGTGAAGGCACGAATTATCATATAAATTCAAGTTCATTAAGCATTACTACATTTATTTGTCAAACAAAGCTTCTTTTTTGTTAGCCACGTTTATTGTTATTAATATTACAATGTTGTTACCTAAGTGTACATTTGGGGGAATTAAGAACACAACGAAATTATTAAACACGCCTGTGTGTTCCATGTATTTAAGATGTCAATTTGCAAGCGCAAGCACATCATCTGTAAAACACATCAAGGAAATCAAGCCGTCATACGATGTAGTAGTCATTGGATCGGGTAATAAAAATAAAACACACTTATAGTAATTTTGTATATTATACAATACTGCCGCAAGTCAATTTTTATCCCAGAATTAATATTCCCTAATGATAAATTACAACAGATGAAGATTTTCCTCCATTTTTTGCGTTGTATGTTTTATATGACCGTAAATAGGTAGTCTCAAGCATTCGCATTGCAAAAAGGGTTGGGTAAAATGTAAAAACTCATTTTGCTAATAAATATTTGTTTTAAAAGGTCACAATGGGTTGGTATCAGCTGCCTACTTACAAAAAGCTGGATATTCCGTTTGTGTGTTGGAGAAACGTCATGTTGTAGGTGGGGCAGCTGTGACAGAGGAAATCGTTCCAGGGTTTAAATTTTCCAGAGCTTCTTATGTATTGAGTCTGTTGCGACCTTTCATAATATCAGATTTAAAACTTAAAGTAAATCCGATTATCTCTTTTAATCTTTATAAAGTACTTGCGTATAATGTATATAACTCAACAAAGGTCTTAACAAGTTTTACATATTATATGTAGGATTTTGGATTGAAATTTTACCTTAGAGAACCATACAGTTCATACACACCAATAAAAGAATCCATGTGGTCGAATTTCAAAGCAAAGAGTCTTTTATTGTCTAGTGATGCGAAATTAACTCACGCTCAAATAGCACAATTTTCTGAAAAAGATGCTCAAGCTTACCAGAAGTACGAGGAAGAAATGTCTAAATTTGTTGATGCTGTTGTGGCATTGCTGGATAGTCGACCTCCCAATATTTCAGATGCACAGGCCAGATTTTCTTTAAGGAATTTGAAAGCGTGGAAACCGTTGTGGACAGCCTTTAGATCGCTAGGAACACAATTACCAGAGTTTCATGAAACATTAACTGCTTCAGCTGCTAAAATCCTTGACAAATGGTTTGAATCTGAACCTCTTAAAGCTACTTTAGGCACGGACGCAGTTATTGGAACTATGTCGGGTCCGTATTCTCCGGGAACTGGGTAAAAGAATTTTTACTAACATTTATTTTTCGTAAGAATTTAAATACGAAGAATTAATTATTAGCAAACGTTCATGTGTCATGTATGTCGTTAGATATGTTCTTCTTCATCATATTATGGGAGGAATCGATGGAAAACCAGGAGCTTGGGCTTATCCTGAAGGGGGCATGGGTGGAGTTACCTCTGCAATGGCTGCTAGTGCTTCATCTCTCGGAGCACACATTTTTACGAACCAAGTAGTTATCAAGATAATCAGACAATTTATCTATATATCTAAATATGTAATCATAAAGTATACTAGTAATCATATTTTGAATAGCACTTATTTTCTTTTTTCAGGAAGTACAACGTATAAATTATAGTTCTTTGAGTAATCCTTCCAAAGCTACAGGTGTGGTAACAACAGACGGACTTGAAATAAAAGCTAACCTCGGTGTATTTTCCTGTGCTACACCTCATGTTACCTTTAAAAAGCTCACAACCCCTGAAATGAATAATGTATTTGGAGAAGAATTTGTAAAAGCTGTGGATGCAATCGATTACACTTCCCCTGTAACTAAAATTAACGGTTTGTAGTTTCTTTATACCTTATGAGAGTTAACAATCATTTGCATACAAATTGTAATCTGATATTATCATTAGGTAGGTACTAAAGGTAAACGAGGTTGTTAATATTTTCGACTCCGCTCCGTCCCTGGGAGATATACAATATACAACTCCGTCCCCATAAAAATTTTGCACTAGTTCCACCTAACTCCGTGCTAAATTACATAAATACTAATTTGAAGTATAATTTTACGTAAATCATGTTATACCATAGAATAGACCCATGAACCTAAAACCCATGTAGCTGTCAATGGTTAGCATGTCTAATTTTAAAATCATTTCGCAAATTAGTATAATTAAATTCGAGCTCCGCTTGATTTGAAATAGCTTTCCAAATCCGCACTCAGTCCCGTCAGCTTATGTAGTGGACTCCGTCCCGACCAAACTCCGTATGGACTGCAGAGTCCGTGTTGAGTCTCGTCGTTCACCTCTACCTCTAGTAGCTACCTAAATAAATATTTAATGACACAATATTATTTGACTTTCTTATTTTGACAGTTGCTCTCAGTGAACTACCAAACTTCACAGCTACACCGAACAAATCTCCAAATGCTGTAGGAGATCATCACAAGTGCACCATTCATTTGAATTGTGAATCTATGAAGGAACTTGCCGAGTCATACGATCACTGTAAACTAACAAATACACCTTCACGAAAACCTATGATAGAAATGGTCATTCCGTCAAGTTTGGATCCTACCTTGACCTCCACCCCTGGGTCTCATGTTTGTCTCATGTTCACTCAATACACACCGTATGCCCCTTCTGATGGACAGTGGTCCGACGTAAATTATAAAGAAAAATACGCTCAAGTTGTTTTTGATACTGTTGAAGAATATGCACCGGGATTTAAGAAATCCATCGTAGGCAAAGAAGTTCTTTCTCCTTGGGATTTGGAACAGACATTTGGACTTACTGGTGGAGTGAGTGAAAAATTTCTCAATTTGTGTTAAATATTTGCCTATAGGGGCATGGTATAACCCGATCAGTTACCGAAACTGTTTTGTTTTAAATTACAGAATATATTTCACGGTTCGATGGCAATTGATCAACTTTATTGGCTTCGACCGATACTTTCCAGAAAATGCTGGTTTCCTGAAACACCTGTTAAAGGTTTGTATTTAGCTGGCAGTGGTTCTCATCCCGGCGGTGGGGTTATGGGTTTGCCTGGTTATCTAGCAGCTAAAGCATTCATTGATTGTCCACCAAAATAGTTTGGAGAAAATATGTAACATGGTTGTAACTGAAATAAAATGAAAGTAATATACAAAATTTTGAGACTATTTTACTAATCATTGATGACATAATCCACTTTCGAGGACACGGTCCAATAAATCAATTTTTCTTCCATAAATATATAACGCTCAGGCAAAAATTCGAATATGTCGATTCTAAATTCTAATCATCAAGTAATCAAGATGTAAAAAGTGGAATAAAATGGCAGTAGGATTATAGTGGAAAAAATCGGAGTTGGTATAATTTGTACCCAATTTGTGTTGGATTGTTGCTAAGGAAAAATGGATTGTTCTGTGGTGCTGTTTTCTTATGAATATTTCTGGAGGTATATTTTGTTTTTGACAGGTGAATTTCTTCAGTTCTTTTATTCTACGAAAAAGCGCTCCAAAATTATCAAACTCTACAATTTGACTAATCAACATTATTTTAATAAATTCTCGTTTGACCATTTTATAGATTTAATCTACTTCCAACTACTTAAGATTTATTCAATTTAACGATACCATGGAGGAAAACAACTCGGTAGGTCCATCCACTTCTAAGAGAAACACAGCAATCTCTGAGGAGACTCCTGTAGGACCAGAACCATCGGTAGCAGGTAAGAACTAACATGGATGCAGACAATTCATCTTTAAGAAATGGACTTGTTAGTTCAATAAAACATCGCTGTTATGTGGCTATAACGCTAAATACACTGTGTCAATGTTATAGGCGGTTTGTACACTCTTGCAGACATTTTGACGAGCATAAACAAAAAGCAATCAGAAATCGCCACCCCTTCAGTGAAGAAACGATCCTCTATATTTACTACCAAGGAGGATGATGAAAATCATTTTGAATGGAGAGAGTACCAAGCCAAACGACTCCAGGCAATCAAAATCCTCAAGCAGGAAAAAGAGAGTCGATTGAAGGAAGAAATGAAGCGACTAGGGTTGAAAACAGTGACACCAGATTTGCGGGCTCGACTAGAAGCTCAGTTCCAATATCTTCACGAGGCTTTACTTCCTGATGCTGGTTTGGAAGAAGAACAAGCTGCTGCCAAAAAAGGAAGGCCATCTAAAAAGAAATCGAAGAAATCCGCCAGTGTTCACTGGAGCACAGAAGTCACCGAAAAGTCTGACAGGGCTTCTACTTCAAAAAGCAAGACAAGTATTTCTAAAAAGTCGAAATCGAATACTGCGATCAAAGGAGAGGTTGTAACTCTTGGAGTTTCAAAAAGTTCATCTTCAACTAAGCAAATGGGCAAGAAGAAATCTAAAAAACTGAAGAAAAGTGGTTCGACCTCTGCCATTGGACTTAAGAGTAAATCAAAGAAACTTGCGAAGCCGAAAGTTGAAGAGGCTAGTAATAATTTTGAAAAATCTTTTAACAACGAATTGGAACGTTTGGAAAATGTTGAAGCTGGAGCTAAAAATCTGTTGTCAAGAATGAGTGGCAAATTCGGGTCTATGAACGAATCTCCTGATACTACAAATAATTTAGTAAACTCCAAAAATGTTGCAGGGACCAATGCTACAAAAAATATCGGATTTACTTCTCTAGGTGTGACTAAAGTCAAATCTAAGTTGTCTTCGCCAAAATTGAAGGCACCTTCTGGTCAACCTCAACCTAAAGCAGTCACAAAAACGAAGTCCAAACAAAGATCCAGTTCGGCAGGGAAAATTAAAAGCCAAACAAAGCAACATACAATTCAAAGCTCCGGATATGGCCAACCCAATTATATACAAAAACGATCCGCCAGTTTGAAAGGAAGCATGAACATCAATGACAACGACAAGAAAAATGTCAGCAGTGTTGGTCAGAGTAAAAGCGCTTGGATTCCTAAGAAGCCAATTCCTCAGCAAAATAATACAAATACTGTCGGAGCGAGAAATGTCCAGAGAGTTGTACAAACCAAATCCGAATTGACTAATGCAGCACCTAAATTAAAAGCCACGCCTATAGTTGGAAAAACTAACATAACAAAACCAATAACTCCTGCTGGCAGAAGTAAAAGTTTTGCGGCTCCTACAAACACAAAACTGACTAGGAAATCTGACACGGGTGCAACGACCGTAGCTCCCAGTAAGCCTCATCTGGACACTGCTGCTGCTTCCAGGAACACTGTCAACATTAGAGCAAATAAAAGTGTGAGTTTCAATAACTACACAGTTCCCGTTGCAAATTCTACCCCGATTGCGGAATTGTATCCGGTGAATTCTCGCATTGTTGCTGGAGTTAGCAGCGTCGTCGACAAAGGAGCCACTAAGGATGAGGAGGGTTCGAAGAAAGGAAATAAAGCTGAAAAAGCTTCTAGTATAAGTGCAAAGAAAAGTGACCAATTGCGTCCTGCCCAAAGAAAACCTCCCAAGTTTCCCACCGTAGACCTTTGCAACGTTTTCCCTGGCACTAGAGATGTATGAAACGGATTTAAAACCCAATATAATACAATAATAATAATGAAACTATATAAAAACTTACTACATTTAATAAATATTGCAGTGGGATGTTTATTGGGAGAAATTCAATGGACAAATATCTACTTACTATAAAGAAATGGATGACTATCTCAAGTCGATGAATGATTTAACCATGGATCTTGAAGATTATTCGAAAGAACTCAAGAAAATCCAAATGGGAAATCAAGCTTTTGCTTTGAAGTAATTAGCTCAGTTAATTCCATTGTAAATTAGAAAAGTTCATTTATAATAATCGAAAAAAATTATAATTTCCAACTATTTCTTTTATTCTAGGCTTGGTATGAATCCAAACTATAAGAGTTCTGTATCAGTCACTCCGAAAAACTTCCTTGCCCCCCAATTCACAAACAAACCTTTGGAACCTGGAATTTACAACATCAACGGTTATATCATCAAAAGCGGAGGTGCAAGAATACCCGGACTGAAGTTGTCAACAGTGGGTGATGAAGGATTCAGCTTGATATTAGACCTTGATGAAATTGATGTCGATCCTCAGCTCATTACTGTTGAGACAGAATACAACGTGATGACCATAACAGTTCCTGTGAAGCATCAGGAGGGCAAAGTGAGAATTATTCAGATACGTGTTCCAAGTCGAGCCAATGTTAATGACTTGAATTTGAAAGAGGTGCAACGTATTTCTAAAAACGGAGCCACAACTAAAACTTTGGTTATCGAAGGACATTAAAAAGTACTCTCTCTCTCTCTCGGGGAATCATAATCATGGCACAAGTTTACCTTCAGCAATTAGATATAATCTCAGCCAAACAATATTTACAAGAACATCGCAGAAAAATCATGTCAGTCAATTAATATTATGTGTACACTTGAATTTGTAATGTAGCATGAATTCATTCATTCCTAATTATACAATAATTTTTAGCAATTTATAATGAAATTAATATTTGTGCACTCTACTCCAAGAAGTTTTAACTTTTGGTCATGAATGCTCTAATGTGTACGTATAAATAGAAACATATTTTCCAGACACTTTGCCTCAATAAAATTGCCAGCAGTTGATACAAAGTAAAAAAATTGTATTAAATAAATTCATAACGTGATTTGCTTGCATAGTGTGAAAAATATGGGAAGTAATTTAAAATATTTAATAATTTATGATCTTTCCACGAAATATGCAATGAAAACTGTCTAAAAAATAAATGCATCCTACGAAAATCATTCAGCATGATATAAAATATTTCTCATGATTGCTACGAATATGAAATACTGAACTAAATGTTTTTCCATGTTCCAAAAACCTCATTAATATTGATGAAATAATACCGATCCATAATTATACCATTCTATATAAAACATGCCAATATAATGCTAAAACTTAATGCGTAGTAAATGATATCACTAATATGTTATTACTAGAAAAGAATAGTAAAACCGCTACTAACAAAATACGCCTAATAAATTGTGAACTCTACCTTTACCTAAATAATTAATAAAATATGCGTGCAATGAATCAATCATAACAATCCGAAATAGGTACAGTTTAAAGAAAAATAAACGTAAAGTTGATGACAACAGAAAAACAAACGCAAAATTCATGAAAAACTTGCACGTATTAACAAGTCATTTATTTGCTTCTCTCAATTCCAAATGGAGCATACAATTTAGATATTTGTTAGATGTTTTAGAATTTTGAAAATTATGAGTAAATGTTGTTAAATTCAATTCATACCACATACAATTTAGAAAAACAGAAGCATGAAAAGTTCCAGAAAAGATTTTTAGCATCATTTGCCTCCACTACCGGAACCACCGGGACCACTTCCACCCTTTTTGTCTTTTCGCTTGGGTTTGCAGCTTCGACAATTTTGGCACTTGGCACAGTATCTGGCCTTATATTTGTCCTTTTCGGCTTGAGTCATTTTCCTCCAACAGACGCCAGCAGCTTTCATAACATCCTTGGCTTTTTTACCTTTATTCGACGGATGCTTCATCACATCCTTGAAGAAGAGTACGAACTGCGTAGGAAGTCTCCCACATTTGGCGCAACATCCTTTTTTTCCATCACCACTTTTCCCTGCCCCAGAACCTGCTGAAGAAGATCGTCGCCCTTTGCTTCCTCCTCCAGAGGATCCGCTCTTTGTGGATTTCCCCTTTCCGCCAGATCGACCTCCTCCTGAGGATTTTGAGCTGCTGCGAGAAGATTTTCGGCCACCACGACCTCCTCCTGAGGATTTTGAGCTGCTTCGAGAAAATTTTCGGCCACCACGACCTCCTCCTGAAGATTTTGAGCCGCTGCGAGAAGATTTTCGGCCACCACGACCTCCTCCTGAGGATTTTCCCCCAGATGAACAGCCGCCTCTGGATTTTGAGCTACCACGAGAAGATTTTCCGCCACCACGACCTCCTCCTGAGGATTTTGAGCCGCCGCGAGAAGATTTTCGGCCACCACGACCTCCTCCTGAGGATTTTGAGCCGCCGCGAGAAGATTTTCGGCCACCACGACCTCCTCCTGAGGATTTTG
>JABASD010001201.1:0-45271 GCA_019776165.1 Pogonognathellus flavescens | reverse complement strand
ACCGATTAGCTCATAAAAGTGCGACTGTCGCTAACCGGCCCTTAATAATGAGCCGAACTGTGGTATAACCAGATCCGAGAAGACAGAATTCTTGTAAAAACCCCGTGTATAACCTCTGACTGTACTCACGGAATTAGGGTGATAGCAATTTATTAGCAAAACCATATCTAGCACAAAAACAGCTTGATTGATGGCTATTTATTTATTTTTATTGTAGGCGTTAGGCATATTCATTTTTATAGTAGTTGTTTAAATCGTAACCGTATCGTTAAGATGCAATTGTTACATAATCAGAATAATTACCATCTATCTTATGCCATCATTTTCTGCAAAATCAGTAGGCAGTAAGTAAGTCTGAAGATATTCTGCAATACTTGTGCACATTTTCATCTTCTGCCAAATTCATGTCATTTGTGTTAAGTCGTAGCATTTTCTTTCAAAGTTACATAAAATGTCCATGCATGATCGTCATTACATCTTACTCTTTAATTTCCATCGATCGTTTCTGAAGAGAAATATTCAGTAGTGATTAGTCAGTTTGGTTTTTATGTCAGGCATTATGCATTTTTGCTTTTATAATCGGCATTTTATTTTTATAGTAGACATTAGGCATTTTTATTTTTATATTATAGGCGTAATCATTTTTATTTTTATAGTAGGCATTAGCCATGTCTAAAGATTAATTATTATGTCATGTTTCTAAGTTTCGTATCCGTTGTTTCCATTAAAATATGACCCGCAAACCCATTGAATAGAAACTAATCGATGTGACATTACATTAGTAGTACCTACATTCTGCATAAAATATATTTAGTTACAACAATATACACTAGAGAGCGCCCAATATGCTACTTTGCTGCTTCGGTTACTTTCTTGCTTTGTTGTAGTTTAATTACTCAACCCTTTCAGCAAATAATCGTCGAGATTTTACAGTTAACTCCGAAAGCAGTGTGATAAATTTTATAAGTGTTAAAGAATCAAGGCATGTGGTGCGGTAACTAAATAAAATTGTAATTATATTATGGCGCCATAAATTGTGAACTCAAAGTCAAAGTCTGACTACATTTATTTATGCTAGTGCAGCGAAATGTAACTTGCATTGAATTACATTCTGCGAACGTATATCTAACTAACACATTCCTTTTCCAACAATGATTAACTTATTGCTTTGTTAGAGTTAAATTACATAAGCAGGATAAGCAAAGATGAAGATACTCCCAAAAAGATAGTTAAATTATTAATGCAGCCAACAAAAAAGTGACACACTAACAGTAGATAATCCTGGAAGATTAGTGCTGAAAAGGGGAAGTTGGTTTACAAAATTAATTTTTTTGACATTTTTTATAGGTGTGATGTGAACGAACGTTATTTATTTTCCTCTATTAATTTATTACTGTTCGTTCATACCTAGAAAACAGGCCGAAAAAACTTTTAAAAATTAAATTCCTTCATAAACCTATTTCCTCTTTCAAGCACTAATCATCTAGGATTAACTATCTACTATTCTAGGGTCATTTTTCTTGTTGGTGGCGGTATATTATAATGACTTAACTATCTTTTTGGGGTATCTTCATCTATTGTGGTAGGAATAACCTTATTTACAGCAACAGTTCAAAATTTTTAGGTTACTTTTGTATCACTCTGTATCGTACAACACCGTCGTACTATATGTATTGTATAGCAGTGCAGTGCCCAGTATATATAGTGCTATGTTCTAGCAGTTGTGACTTGTGAACGAGTGACTGCATTTCTGATGATTAAAGACCGGATAGTTATTTAATTAAATATTCCATATGCATTTAGCTAGAGCAATGAGGTTTTTCATCTTGACATTTCATGCTAACTCTATGTACGGAGTTTGACAAACATCAATGTTTGAGAAATTAGTAAACATAAATATTTATATTTATATTTAACACCTTCTCAAATATCGAGAAATATTGTTGCAAATATTTTGGCATATAATATTTTTTATAAATACATGCATGATTTTGGAAGAAAACAATTTTTTTATCGATTTTCATGGATTGGTTTTGTCCTAATACTCCTTTGCATGAGCAAGAGCATATTATTCTGTACACAAGGGTTCACCGTGCTTGAGCATCCCCAAATTTCCAGAGAAAGGGGTTAGTTGTAAAAAATTACAGCCCACCGCGTCAAATTTGCTGTATTTTTTACCTTTGTGCCTCCATTTCAGAATTCTTATTAGAGAAGTTATTACTTACAGTACAATTCGAAAGTAAACATCATGCGCATCATTATGTTAAACTTGAGACTTTATTTGAGTTTAGTTTGGTTTTAGTATATTTAATTCTAAATTGTTCAATTTAAGCTCAAATTTGGAAATATGTTTAATATAATATTTGGGCAGTTTTTACTAAGTATTATTTGTAAATACTTTAGGACCATAATTAAATAAATATCCGGTCTCTACTGATGATATTGCTTTGATGAGATGAGGTAATATGAAAGCGAGAAAAGGTCTTTTCGTTTCTCTACCCCTATGTTGCATAGCATAATAAATATTAGCAATTATTATAGCATAGCTGATAGCTGTAATGTGTAGGTGTTAAGGTGTTCCGTAAGTTTTGGAATAACTATAAAGCCTATAACTAATGCATAAAATAAAAATTCATGTTTTTATAACTATTCTGCTTTTCTACTAACTAATATAAGTTATACACATTCTGTTTCTCGGCAAATTCTTATTGCTACACACTTTTATTATGAGCAAAACAAAAAATTGTTCTCGGCTGAGTAAGAGTTTCCCGAAGTAGCCCTATATTACACCATCAAAAATTACGATGTTAAAATTACGATTCGTACTATGATGCTAACAAATGCATTCACACATCATAGGCAACCACAATAAATACACAAACTTAAACTTGAAATTAATGTTTCAAAATGCATTTATTACAAAATGTTTCATTTACGACAAAAACGACATATTCTCATTCTCATACTTAATGAATTACTACCGAATTTAAAAAATAGCATCATAAGGCAGGTAACATAGTTTAAAAAATTTGAAAGATCATAATATCTTTGCTTGATTGACCGCAGTTAGAGTTAGAATAATGATAATTTGAACGCAAATGTGCAGCATACCTATAGATAGGCCTATGCTACATCTACACCCATGTGCTACATTACATTACCTGGCGACGTAATAATTGAATGCTTCCCTACTCGATAGTCGACTCTGTCCGATATGTCCGTGCCTCCTTTCTACATTTCTTATACTCTTTTGCCTACTTTATACCTCGCTTATACACACCTAACTTTTACATTGGATTTTACTTTAACACACATAATAATACGCCAACTTGTGGTCTGTGTAGGTATACAACGTGTATACATAATACATAATGCATACTTTTGACTTTATACAAAATGTATATTATGCCTATAGTAAATAGAATGTACATATATATACGTAATATATATAGGAGTATATAAGTTAGTAGGAGGCATTAAATTTAATGTTAGGTATATATTTTACGTGCTATGGTATGTTGTTGGTTGTAGTAGTGGAGTCTAAATGAATGAATCGAAAGGATCGGAGGATGATGGCTGGATGGCTCTTGCTGTGAAGAATCTAATGAATCCGACAAAACAGAAGGGAGAAAAGTCGTACATGCATTGGACTGCTTGTCCTGCGTTGTGGCTGGCCTGCTTTTTGAGTATTCCGTTTACTGTGCAATTGTGCATTCGAGATTGCCTCATACTCACACACGCACATAAACAACACAGACAGAGAACAGTACAGTTCTGGTTGCAGTGTGGAAGTGTAATCAAATCGAATATTATGTAGTACAATAGTTTTTAATTGGTTATTCTGATATTCATCTTCATCAGGAAAGAAAACACGGAGCAGAGAGAGAGCAGCTACATAACACCATAAAAGCAGAATTTGTGCTGCAATTTTGCTATTTAGTGTTTACCATTAAAATCAAATCAACAAATTCGGATTGTTGAGTTGAAAGTGTGCTGTTATTGATTTAGTGTTTTGGGTTCGGTCTGAGAAACTTGACAATTAGTTTGTTTTGAGTTAGAGATAGACCCATTACCCATTCATCGGGTTTGGTTATTTCTTGGTAAGTTCAGTTCATCCTACTATAATATGTTCTCGTATTTTACTTTGTTTGTGAATTTCGAAATGTGTTGGGCTAAAATATATGCGTTTTATTTATCATTTATCGTAGTAGGATTTTAGATATTTTGTTTGCAAATATTCTAGCTCTTTACATCCTAATGTAGAACTAGATAATTTGTGTATTATTTCTATTAATTTATATTATCAGTTGTTGGTAACACACCCTGATATTAGATTTAGATATAGTAAAAGGGTCAATAATGTGACCAACTGATGACTGAACAGTATCAGTACAACAAACAACGGTAGTGTTCCACTGATTGTACTATTACATATTACTTCTGCTGACTTCATTACATTATGCAGCAGTATAATATTGCAGTTGCCATATTTTTGTAAGCAAAATACTGGCCACAGTCAGAACAAATGTTTTATATTTGCGCATGTGTCCTGAAAAAGTCGAAAGTTTATTGTTCACTGCTCGCAAATATTTCACTGAAAATAAGCAAAGCGAGTAATTATCTTTCATTTAGTGTTAGACCGAGCCAGGTCTTATGGAATTGACTTGTCTGTGTTTGTGTATGGTGGCACGATAACTTTAGGACAAGTTCAGAGCTGAAAACACGTATTCGCCAGGCGAAAACTAGGACGAATTTCGTTATTGGGCAGAATTTATTAGATGTAGTACTAGCATTTAAAAATACTATACACTATAATATATTTTTAAAATACTCGCTAAATCAAAAAGAATTATACGCATATTTTCTCACTCTTGAAATTGTTAAAGTTTGTAAGTGGCCAGTGGCCTACTGCAAAAAAGGAAAGGTGCTTGCCTGGTAAAGCTTAAAGGGCACGTAAAAATGACTTCTTAGATTGTCAACCTGATATTATTGCCATTGCTCTGGTGGTGTTTATGCTTTACACATATTTAACATCAGCGCTTCTGTATGGCAAATTAAATACATAAATTGATGACAAAATCAAATATTTAAAATCAATTTTGAAATATATCAGTTCATGTAAATGTGTATGACCATTGACCAATGTGAATTACCACTTATGGTAATTCTGTATTAATACTAATAATGTTCTATATTAATTCGTAGCATGATGAAATACCATCTAGTGAGGTCACATATGACTGTGTCATGTTAGATTAGTTCTGAGCTGTTTTCATATTTTGTTTTGATGTTTGTCATTTTGGAATTTGAAAAACATTTTATACATTTCGGTTTATATACTTTACCCTAAACTTTGTACATTACCTTACTCTACCTGGGTAAGGGACCAAAACTGGTCGATTCAGGGAAAATATAACGGATGGCAACTGTAAGTAATAGTAATAGTATAAAAGTAAGTAGTTCGTATTAGATAAGATAGTACAACAAAACAACACCGCACCATACTTTTACTGCTGTTGAATGTGTGCTGAGTTGACTACAAATCTGCTATACGCACGACCAACCCCGACCGCCTTATTTTTCTGCAAACAATCCACTGTAAGATACATTTCATTTCAAGTTATTTCTAAATTCCAAATTTGGGAACTCGGTCAGCATACCAGTCCTTCGTCAATTGTAATTTTAACATACCAAATACTCCATAATTACCTACTTCATATTCTTATTATCGTATTTCTTATCGTCTCTCCTACTCCTGTGATACTGGACTACATTTATTTTTATCATTTAATTATAGATGATAGAAAATAAACTATATTATCAAACAGTAATTAGGCTATGCCCTACCGAAAAGAGCAAATCAGATATATATATGTATACATTGTGCATAATATACAGTGTAAAAAGTACACATACATAAATCAATGATAATTTATTAGGCAATTTGTAGTTAATATTAATAGTGCATTGTACATTAACGTTGTGAGCAAGTGGATGCTATTTGTTTTTCGATTGCCCACGTACAAATTGAACATACTGCATGCACAATTGATGGTTGCCATTAAACAATCAGTGATCACTGATCATTGAATGGGAAGTGGGATCGTCAGCAGCTGGTCTTTCATTTGTTGTTGTTTTGCTATTCAATAGTTGGTGTTATACTGTATGGTTGTTTGTGGGGTTCATTTTACAATTGAAACTGTGAAATCTTCAGTAGTCATTCTTCACATTTCGATAGATTTTTTACATTTTTGTTTTATTAGTGAAGCCCATTAACGTTTTGTTGTTGATAACAAATGCTATTGATAAGGATACTTCATTTATTGAAAAATAAATTATTAATCTTTTTACATTCGCCAAATGGCTAATGTCCAACCTTCATTTCAATTTACAATTTATTCACAGTCCGCAATTAATTATGTGCTGTATACTTTCGACTTTTAAGTGATAAAAACTAAAAATGGGTTTGTATGGAATTACTAAAGAAATTTTATTTGGTATGCAGTTATTATCTTTTATAGCGTTATTGTTATTAATCTATTTGTCCTGATATTGTTTATGTTTTTGACTTATTTTATTGTGGAATTTATTCTTTTGCAAATTGTAAGTGAAATAAAATAGGTTCTCGTAAAATTATAACCGAAAAGTATCAGATAATGTGGTGCTAAAGAAGTGTCATTTATTTGTTTGAAATTCAATCTTGACCTTTTGTTTTTTAAATCAGATTCTCCACTCTGGCTTTTGGTCATACTGTTGATTGATTGTGGACTCGGAGGACTGTCATAAATTGCCTTAAATTGGAAAACATCTTTTCATTGGGATCGTTGGATAACTTCTATTTGCATTGCTGTATAGTAACTGTGTTTCTGTTCCTGGGAAGTAAAAAACCATGGGTAAGTTTGTAACTCATTTTTTTATTTCACACTAGATAGATGCTAACATACAATGCAATTTTTGCTGTTCCAATACTAAAAAGGAACTTGGAAGCGACCACAAACAATTATACCATGTATAGGTATTATAATAATTTAGTCTGAATCCAGCAGTAATTTAATTTATGTGAAGCGTCATATTAAGGTTGAACTTATATTTAAAGATAGCACACGACTAAATGACTTCATTGACTGTGCGAAACGCTTTTAATACTCAAATTAAGTTGCGTATTCTTAAATTGCACCAATAGAGATGAATCATTGAGCAAAAAATCGTTTAGCTTTATTGTAATACAAAAATATGCTCTATTGCTCTAACTTGTATCTATCTTGTGTACAAAGTTTGCACTTCAATGAAAATGTGAACATTCTCAGTCTAACGATGACACATAAATTCTATTGAAATGTATACATGCTATTACATATAGTTTTAATTACATCAATCAATTACTATAAGACTTCCTTACGAAATGAATGCTTTCTATCAAGCTTCAATGCTGCATCAAGCATCACATCTACCTTAAACTATCGTAAAGTTATTTCTATATAAAAAGTAACAATCTTGACAATGTGATTTTATATAGCCCCGTAAAAGTGCTTGAAGTAAATAAAGTATAACACATGGATCATGGAATAATGTATTGCTTAATACAAAGCGATCAAATAATATGAGGCTTGTTCGAACAGCTTTAGTATTTGCTGAAACCAAAACCAATGCCTGTATTAATAAAGGGCACTGATTTTGTCTAAATAATGACTACAATATACAATTGATACTCAATAACAGTCGGCCATATAACATGATTTTGTCCCAAAAAAATTGTGTTTGCCTCTATTGTATTCTTATATTTTATACCATTGAGTAGGAAGCATTATGTGTCCAATTCACTCCGTGTTATTCACATCCAAAATAATATTTTTCATAAGTAAATGATGTTGGAAACGGGAAATGTAAACATATTGAACGATTTCAAAATAGTTTACCTCATTTTATTTAACGGTAGATGCTCACTAAACGTGTTCATGAAGGGCAGGCAGAAAACCCTTTATAAGTTTATACTGTAGGGTAACTGACAGATAGTTATTGAAATCTTTAGTCTTGCAAAATGGCAAATGCAAAGGATAGCTAGTTAAATTCGTAAGCATGTTTATAAAATTATGAAGGAGTTACTCACAATGAATCTAGCTGTTATTGTTGACTTGATACTAGTTCAAAGTTATTATAATGCGTCCGAGAGGCACGGCGTAAAAGGATAATTATACATTATACCTGACGGTATCACCGGCACATGAGTTCATAATAAAATACAATATACTTACTTGGAATCAACACCCATTCAACGTACGTACCTAACGGTTTCATAGACTATAAACCATGCTATATCATCATGATTACCTTGCTAGCCACTCTAGTACTACTTGCAAACTTGTTCGTCTTACATTGCGAGTAATGCAATGTGCTAAAGCCGATATTAATTACTACAGTTATAATAATTGAGAAGTTGTGATATAGACATAATACAGTGTAAAAAGTAATATTTGAGCACATGGTGCTCTTGTGGGTACAAAATTGATGAAGGTCGAAATTCGTTTATTTTTCTGGTTTTCTATCATTAGCTCTCATTCACGTGTAAGTCTACATGAACAAAACCAAATCAAGCTTATATTTACTTGTCTGTGACACTGTTTAAAATGGAGTATGAACTCGATGTTAGTAAATGTTGCACCGTCCTCAATACAAACGACTAGAGAGTTATAGATAAGTAAAGTCGCACTGTACCAATGCAAAGCTTAATTGTATTCCTAGTTATGAATTATGCAATACACTCTTCAAAAGAGGTTTTCTATTATCAAAGGATAAGAATTTTTGGAGATATGATAGTTTAACACAAATATGAACCAATTGTGGAAGTGGAACTCATCTGTATGATAATGATAATTAATAGATACAGATGTCGATAAATTTTACCTTGCATGTGATATTTATTTGCATATCCATGCCGTTTGTATATAATATTGTCATTTTATAATGTTGCTACTTACATTGAAATGTAGCCCATTTTAACGTAGGTAGCTTCATGTAATTAAAATTCTTTTAAAATTGATGAAGGCTTCCATTACTTATTATTGAATTTAGTTCAATTTAAAAATGCTTTTTCAGAACAATAATTTGTTTTGAAGTAAGTGTTACAATATTTTCACACGTGATACTTAATACTTACCTAATGGTAAAATATTGAAACCATTTTCAAGATGGAATTACTTACTTCTTGCTATCAATAACATCCTGTATGTGTAGCGTGTTGCGTGTTTAAGATGTATTGTATTTCACATGCAAGCATTTTGCATATTATTTTGTAAGTCCAAACCAAGTAACCAGCATTTTCAATACAGTAGTCATGCTAGTCGTGCAAGTATAAGCGCAGTGCATATTGAAATACTCGGTAATGTATTCGTGAGTTCATACTAGGGAGCGTATTATGCTACCTAATACCAATACCCAATAATTTAAATATTGTATTTTCATGTGTGTCTTTAGAGAGTTGGTTGTCATTCTATTCACCCATATACATCTTTTTTATTTCATTGCAATATTGAGACTTAAATAAATATGGATTAATGTACGATAATGTACAATGTATCAACGAGTTGTCCAATTAACGAATATAATCCTATAAAGTAAGTTGATTTATAATTCTTCAAATTTCTGAAAATCATTAACGTACTTAATTATTAATCTTGAGTCATAGTCACCACCTTTAATTGAATAGGGAAGTAAACGTTGCTTAATTGTCAACGATTGAATGAATAATAGTTTAGGGGAAAGATGAAAGAACGAAGAAGGGCTGTGAAAGATATGTTCTTATTCTTAGGTAGTGCTGCAAATGCAAACTGTAATAGAAGGATATCGTATAATATCGACGTTTGTGACTTTGCTGCATGATTTTCTTAAGCCCTAATCCGCTCATGCACTTTAGGGCAATTCTATCCTAAGTATACTCTCTGTTGAAGTCTGTTCTCAACTCCCCGTACAAACTCTAATAATATTATGGGCAGTCGTAATCATATTTCGCTCTGGCTAGCGTTAGGTACAAACTATTGATATGGATATGACTATTCATTCCTTGCATACAGTTTGGTATAATAAATTATCGTCTTTTGGAACATTAGACATCAGTACTGAATTGGCAGCCTTCGTTTGACATTAACTCTTTCTGGTTTCGGGTAACTAGTACTGTTTTGTTTCCCTGTTTATAGTTGTAGTTATAATAATCACAACAGTCAGAGACGACAACGATATACCTAATCATTGTCAGTGCCAGTCGCTGCTGTCTCTTACTTCAAGTTTCTCACCAAAAGTCTGGATTCTATAAATTGTTTCCATTGCTACATTGTTGCTAAATTCTTGCATTTATGCATAAAATTTTTGTATGCATAAAATAAGTGTTTTAGTAGATTAGTCTCACTCAGTGATATATTCAGACATGTTTTTTGTGCTGAAAAATTATTTTTGCATACAGGAATCGTTTGAATTAGGATAATAGTTCGTATGTAATCGTATAAGTTCGTGTTCGTAGCAGTTAATTCTTAAGTGCAAAAATGTAATTTTTTGTGGTTCTTATAAAACCTTAAAAATCATACATCTAATATTTCATACTCTCCATAGTGTACTTTAATTTTCTTCTTATCGATTTATTTCATTCTTTTCCTTCCTAGCATGACCACTACTATCACCGCCGTGCTTTCCCCTCCGTGTTTCCACGGAGCTCTATTGTGAACATAAAAATATCTACGATCCATGCGCATAATAATATAGGTAGACGGTTCATGAAGTACCTGTGCATATTAGACCTTTTTGTATAATAGTATTTATCGAGTTTCATGCAAGCTAAGGTCAAGACTTTATTCAAAGCGAAAATAATTCGCATAAGGTACATTAAATAATTAAATATTTGAATTCATAAAAATAGTGTTATCAGTACAGTATCAGTGCAGATTTGTATTCTGTTTTTATTCTTTAAAATCCAAGAATTCATATTGAATGATTAATGACTAAGCAACAACATTTTTATATTTTCATTATAGTTTGTGGTCAGATCTGACAGCTTCATGTGCATGCATCACTGTATTTGAAGATAAATTTATGTTGTTCTCAATCGCACCTTGTTTGGTGCGTAGTTTTAGTGTTTGCGACGATTGGACGCGACTGCAACTTAATCAATGTAGTGTGTAAAAGTTTTACTTTATTTACTATTTATTCACACATCTTATTTATACATGACATGATTAACACCATAGCTTTACTGCTAATTCGATAATGATTAGGGTAGATTCATCTGTCAGTTAAATAGGCATTGAACAGAATTAGTTAAACACAGAGTTGTAGTCAGTACGGTGCATAAAAATGTTGTTGCAATTTTATTGCTGTCTATTAGTTGACATTTTGACATGCAACAATAATAATAGTGACAGCGTAGTGCTTAACTTGTGGTCCTCTGTCTACCGTGTAAGTACAAAAATTATTTCCCACAGATGATTAAGCCTTTCATTATTGTGTACAGTACAGCTTTGCAAGTTATAGAACTCGATGTTTTTTGTTTTTTGTTGCATGAAGAATTACATGGAGTGGTTACAAAAAGTGGACATAAAAGCATCTCAGATTGTGCACTGATTTTAGCCACGAGAAAGCCAGAAGATTTATTATTTATTTCAGAAACTATATGGTTGATTTTTAAAATCTCTCTCTGAAATAATTGTATAATATGTCTTTTATGTACACAAATACATCATTAATTAACGAGATTTCGATTTTTGGTGGCGTGTTTGCAATCGATTTTTACACAAATAGCGGCTGTGAAAAGTCATTTTGTGTGGTTTACATGGTCGTTGTTCCCCTTCTAATGAAGCTTTCTAATTTGACTGTGCGGTACAGTTCAGTCTTCACTTCAGTGGTCGAGTGCAGTGGTTGATAATGATAAATGGTGAATGCAAGTTGATTCTCAAAGTTAGTTGATGCGTTAGAAAAATATGCAGTGACGAGTCGAGTGGAGATAGGCAGAAGTTTTATGTAGATAGGAATTTTTAGCACAACAGACTATTATTTTTCTTTGTACTATTATTGTGGGACATAAAATGTTTTATTATTTATATTTAGTGTTGGTAGTACTTCGTGTCAATTGCTGAACCTTGCTGCTATTTTGGTAGGAGTAATAATAATGGAACTGAAGTTGTAAAGAATATTCATAATATATCTTTGTATCTTGTATTCCACTCTGTTTGTGTGAAGCACATGATTTCATGAAAAGATGAGTCCGTGTATATATTTCATGTAGTGCATAACGGGGAGTTCATTGTTAGTTTTATATAATATGTATACTGTAAATACATATCTCCATAAGGGAAGTGTAACTTATGCAAAATTCATGTATTATTGCGATGCTAGGAGAATGCAGATAGCACTGCATCTGCCTCTCATCTGCATTTCTGTAGTATTTCTGTACATTAGGGGATTCGTAAAACTATTATCTTTCTGTGTGTATCTGTGTACCTACCTTAATACAATTGTACTCATTGCAGTGTGAGTGTACTAGATCCACGCAATAATAGTGTGAGCGAGGTATGTGGGGTGGTTGTAAAATGTATAGATAAAACTACCTCTTCTACTACGAGTACGACTAACTAACTACGTTCTGTTTTCTTCTCCTTTCATTGTGTTTTTGTATATGGTGGTGTGGTGTGTCTCTATGTGTTATGCGGACTTGAGTAGGTTTGCGTATTATTATATACATAATATTGCAAGCGATGAGAAAGTTTATGAGCTCGCAGAGTTTTAGTCGACCACAAATTATTATGCTCATTTATTCAGTCAACTTGAGACTGTGAACGTCTGCATAGAATTCGGCTGCTACTTTTGTTCAGAGGAAAATATAAAGTTTAAATTCAATATAGTGCATTTGTGAGAGATGTGAAATAACGGTTAGTTATCTTACAATCTTCAGTAAGCAACTGCTAGTGTACAGAGTACAGTATTCACAAATTTATATTGGTATGGTCCATTAAATATCCGTTTTTATTTCATCCTTCCTTTACAAAGTCATTTCTTGTACATTCCTCTCATTTGCTTATCTGTCACTTTAAAACGACTATTATTTTGTTATCGTGACTTGAAAAATTTGATCAAAGCATGATTTTTTCCTGGTGGTGGTAACTATCGCTTATGTTACACGAACTAAATGTGGAGGTCTATTTACTAGGTAGGTATATTATATATCTTAAGCTCAGTAATGTGTGTATTTATACTAAGTAAGTTCGATAAGAGTTTCAGTCCTCTACTCACCATCCATGTTCATTTACAACGAATGGGTCTTAAACTAGTACTATTCGTGTGCTCATTTTTACCGTATTTACTCGTGCCATTTTTTCTACCTATCAAAACGGAATTCTTAGTTGATAATAAATATTTTCATCTTGGGCATGTTGCTCACTAAAAGGATTATATATGTCATCCTTTTTCTTATTTTGGATTCAGTCGAATTGTTAAGAGTTAACAGTTGGGATTAAAAGTGCAAAGTTGATTATAATTTGGTGACTGTTGCGAACTGGGTAGCAAGATAAAAATGTATTTATTTGTTGTTAGAAAGTATATATTTAGGTATTGTATAGATTATTACTGACCTAATGAAATCCGTTCACTTTTTTATCAGTCTCCAAAAGAACTTGTTCTTCACTAGTACTTAAGACGTTATTTATCTTCATTTTTTAGATATTAGATTGTTAGGTCTCTGAAAGATTCTATTTCCCAGGTATGCCTGTTTGTTTTGTGTCAAACCGACTTCATTGCACATGCAATTAAAATGGTGTCAATCTCAGTGACGACAGTTATAAACTACCTCATTATTTAAACCTCGTTTCATTTCTTGTTCACCTCGTTTGTAAAGATAACACGATGAAAAATGTTTACAAAATTTCTGAACTTGAGTATTCGCTCATAGCCAGGTACTTTTTTCCGTTTTGATAAATAGAAAGGAATGAAAGGATGAAATATTTCAGTAGGTATTTGGCTGGGATATGAGGAAAACCTATGGAAAACATTTTATAAACAATCATAGTACAATAATCCCTTTCGTATTTGTATTGCGTAATTTTTAGTTATTCCGAAGTAGTGAATTGTAAAAACCTACATATAAGTACGTCCAATTATTGTAGTGTTTTGCAATTCCTGTTTCCACTCAAATAATCAAAATAGATTTAGTGCTCGCAGCCTCCCCGAATACTTTTAATACTTTAAGTATTGCACGTTATTTTATTTATATGCACAGAGGACCACATGATGGATAAAACATGATAAAAGTAGTTTATTTAGTGACAAAATGTGAAAATACAGTAGAATAGAGGAAATGAAGGAAGGTTGCATAGGTTTGGTTTTAATTTTTTATATTTCGAATCCCAAAATTGTAAGTGGTATAAATGAGCAACTCATATGAGAATATACGTAGTTGAAATTCCGCAAAACATCAACTTGGATATAATTATTTAGGTACGATAATGGTGTGCATTAGGTAATCAAATTATTCGTTGGATTATTCCATAGGCAGTTCTCAATTTTGAGTTTCAACATAGTCCATGCAAATTGTTTCTCATTTGCTAGCAGTATCATTATCATTAGGATTAAAAGTCAGGCTTAACCTTGAATGGTAGACTATTAGCACAAGTGTGGATACAGATTTTCTGCCAATGCAAATTGCTGTGTTCTAAGCAGATGTGATGTGCTTCTGCTTGAACGTTGATTACGAGAACCATGCAACTTTTGTAGCAGATGCACGCAATGCACACTGATGACATCCAACAAGAGCAATAAAATCTTTTACAGAGGTGTAAAAGTAAAAGGTTGCTATACAACTTTATATCACCAATAAATATAAATATTTCGGAACAAATTGAACACAAAAAATTATATTGAAGAAATCTACGTAATATGATAATCATTATTTCTGTTCCCTAAACTAGTTTTAATTTTGAATCGACCAATTGTTATCAGAAAGCTGCTTATATCATATCTCCAAAATTTATATTGGATTTTTAAGATGAAAATATTTTGTATAAGCATCGATGTTTCTTTTATATATTAGCTGAAAAGTTAAATCCTAAATAAAAAATGGTACATATTATGTACCTATGTGGGAATAGTAATAATAAATGCGTAGATTACTAGAATTTTTTTCAACATTCGATTTTTATTTAAGGAACAATTTACATTAGAGTTTGATAATAAAATCTCTCTATATACATAATCCAAAATTCATAGTACTGATATGTTCATAACCTACAAAAATTCATACAGAAGGAACATCTCAAAATCTCAACATTACCAAGGATTATTTTACATGTGCGTACGTACATAAGTGTCAGTTAATAGTTGATAATTTCGTAGTGAGTGTTTCAAGTCAAAGTTGTTCCAATAATAGGATGTTTGAGTGGCTTTTGACTTTAGAGTGCGAGTATTCTGCAAGAATATGTGCACATGTCGACTGACGTGTTGTAGGTGTATGTGCAGATAGAAGTGTAGATTGTATTTCAATGCCGCAATTTGTTGTTCACGCTGGTTGAGAAGAAAATTTATTCAACAGGCAGTCAGGGATTTGCATCTCCATAATACAAACGTTTATGAAAAGTACTTATAAGTCATCTGATCGACCATTGTTGTTGTAAAGCGATTTTTAACTTCCACACGTCTAGCTGTCTTCTATTTTTGTCTTACCCCATTTTGTCCTCTTGTTTCTTGTCAATCTTTATTATTCTGTACTCTATTGTATAATAATCTCGTTTAGGTACAAAGTTGTTTTGCAATATTCTGCAGCACGTGGAATGGAAACAGTGTTATAGTAAATATAAATATCTAGTAATTTTAATACAATTGTACAATTGCTCGTTTTATTTTTCTTGAATGAAACGAGTTACAATTGTATTATAATTTTGGTAGTGTTAATTTTGGTGTCAATGCCAAACAAATTGTGACGGTTGTGTTGTGACTATGTGACTGGAATTAAGTGGAAATTATTAGTAACACTGATTTGTGTCAGTTACATTGTTTTACTGAACTGCTTGCATGTATGCTAAAACAGACAATGCGCTCAAAGCATGTAAACAGTTACAATAATGAGACAATGTCGCCAGTTGTGAAAAGTGCGTATGAAAATGGGAATGGACTTAAATCTCCTGAAATTGATCCTAAAGATACTAGCATCAAAGTAGTTATTCGCAACGGACACATCGTAGAGGGAGAAGAGACACTTCCATATAAAATTCATAAGAAAACTAAAAGTGGAATGAATGGATCTTCAAAAACTGGTGGGTAACTCTTACAACATAGTTTTACAAATCCTTTTTGTAGTTAATTATTTTAATTTAGTACATGAACACGATACATGGTCGTTGCATAATTTTGCTTATTTTACATTATGTACTTTATTTATTTTTAACTTAACTTAACCTTCATATTATCTTTTGAAACGTTCCTTATACAGCCTGCATATTATGAAGTGTATTTAACTAACCATCTCAGATCACATCATCACTTTGTTTAGATTTTTGGGTGTATATTATTTACAAGTTACATAATAATGGTGTACGTACGATTTTCTTTATTTTGTTGACCATGTTGTTACCAAAAACGCATTTAATTATTATGTTTTGTATGCTGAATATTTCGGTACAGATCTTTGTTCAGTATGTGTCAGTTGGATGAGTAATTATGGCATTGAAATACATGAGACATAATAGCATAGGTATTTGGTACATCCTTAAAAAATGTGCCATGAACTTAATTCGTGGATGCTTGTATAACCTTGAAGAGGGTGTTTATTTAGCATGCTTGACGAATTATTATTTTTATGCTCTACGAATATGTTTGCATTACGTCAGACTCACGTTCGCGTTCATTTCAGCAGCTTCAGCCCGACCCCTTTTGTAGTACTGTCATACTGTCAATATTGTCAAATTGACATCATACTTACTTTGCACTTTATTGCTACCATTGTATAAATTTCTTGTAGTATTAGAAAATAGTTTTTGTCTCGTGCCCATCACAATATGATTCAATGAGCAATAATTTTGTAGTGAGAATTTTTTGAAGTGAGATATGATGTTCAAAACAAAAAATGACTAGTAAATGGAAAATGTCGAAATGGAAACGAAATCCAAGCATAAAGCAATATCAACTTGTCTGTTAACAACTCATAGCTGTGGGTATGTGAGAAACAAGTCCATTTGAATTAGACATGAGAATCTAATTTTCCCATAGCTAAATTACTTAGCTCTAAGCTTGCAACAAAGACGTATTTGCTGTTCATGTAATATGAATGAATTCGATGACAAATGCGATGCTTTAAGAGATGGCATTTAAAATTAATGATGTTTGGAGTGAACATTGTAGAACAATTCGTCATTCTACTATAAGTGCATTTCCCATTCCCATCTGTTACTTCTACACTTCTGTTTTGTTTCAATAAATTATACTGTGACACTTATATTACAATTTACCTCAACTGCATTTGTAGTGCAGTTAATATTTAATCAATTCATTAGTAGTTTAGTAGTGCATTGGAGGCTGGAGGACACAAAAATGCTGTAGGAAGAACCTAGTAAACTTTTGTTGAAAACTGTTTTAGAATTTGTTGTGTGCATTGTCTATTTTCTATGGACAGTTTGCTGACAAAATGTTTGGAGCGCAGACAACAGGACAACGCTAATAGACAGCCAAATAGAATAAAGAATAGAAGGATGTATCGCATGTAGATGTATATTTCCTCCATGGATGTAATAATATAAGCCATTATGTAATGCAGTGCAAATGGTTGGGTTTTTTAGGTGATGTGGATGCACAGTGTGTAAATAATGTAGTCAATGTAGTTTGTCTGTGTGGTGTGTATGGCACATCAATATAATGACCTAGTTTCCAGTACAGTGCAGCTTTCATTCCATGAATCTTATGCTGATCGTATTATTTCACTGTTTTAAAAGGTCAACATTACCGCGAGGCAAATCGTTAAAATGAGAAATAACTGATATCTGTATATGAGGATATGCATTTTGTTATGGTGCTTGTATACGAGAATATGGACTTATTGTTATTTAAATGTCAGCATTATTTTGGCTTTACTTGTCAGCTTTTATTAAACAATGAAAAAATATTATGTTTCCATGCGTTCGATTGTACCATGTAGCATCACAGATATTTATCACAGTTTTATCATTGAAATACATCCTAAACAGTTAATAATATAATTGCTGAACAAGCAGTTTTAAGTAGGCTAAAAGATGTTCTGTGGATTCAATTTTGCTAGACCAAAAAGGATGACTAATTATTACAAAAAGAATGAAATATAAATTGGTGTCAACAGACAGGAAATTTAATCAATATAATCGGAGTTTGTTATTTTTCATTAGATAGATTATAGAACTAACTGTAGATTAGATTAATGTAAGCGTTCACTGCTTGTACTGCTTGCAGATACAAAAGTTAGTGAAGTATCCGTATGGTGTATATTGCAAGTAAAATATTAATTTGAGATCACGAATCAATTGGATTTATAGCTATTTTTTTCAAATATACTGTCATTGATCATTCTTTGTTTGATTGTTCTTACTGCATGAAATTAAAAAATATATTATATTATACTAGGCACTATAGGTACATTTCAAATTCAGTCAATACCTGAGACCTGAGATGGTAACTGAAAAATGATTAGCACATTTAAAGGTCACGAAGTTGTGATTTATTAATAAATGTTGTAAGCGTTTATGACTACAGCTAAATGACATCAATTAACGTGCCTCGTCACTAATTATTAAGGTTAATACCCACAGGGACGAAACCTGCGGAATAAATTGTCAACACTTGTTTAGATATTGACAAATTGCAATATTGTTGGCATTGTTGCAACAATTTGTGGGAACTTGTAGAAATTAGCATGGACGAATTCAATTGACAACATGAATAATGATTTTGTTGTTGTAAATGGAACTAAAGAATATTTTGGAAGCTATAAATCATAACTTACAATTAGCGTGATCAAATGCTTGCAAATTTTCCATGAAGGTTAAACAGCAGGTGTTGAACAGTGAGGAAAATTCCACCAAAGAAGGCTGTTGGGCTTCAAAAAACCTTCCCATTTTAATTATATTACCAAAATGGCAATTCTAACTAAAGCGCTGCTTGAATCCAAACTACGTACTTCTAATATGGTATAGCATAAGCATAGAAACATTATTTTATTTTATTTAAAATGTTATTTCCTTTTATGTGTAACCAAAGAAGAAAACGAGCATCGATTTCTTACTCTCCTGTGAGAAGAGAAACTAACATGCGAGTCTGTAATGCAGTAAAACTACAACGTAGTAGACTGTAATGTTTGAAAGTATAGTTGACTTTAACCTTTTCTGTGACAAACAAATGCACTTTGTTCGTTAAGTCATGCCATTATCATGTAATGTGTATTTAAATATTTTATAATGAGAAAGTGGCTGTATATGTAAGAGATTCTTGTGCAATATTTAATGTCAATATATTACGAAGGATGTGACTCGTGAAGTCTAAATAGCAGAGCGAGAATAATTATTGCCATTGGGGAAGCTATTGGAACGACGGTAATAATCATTAGAGAATGAATAAAGAGTGTCACGTGCAGAGAAATGCAGGTAATGAATGATTCATGGGCGACTAATATTATTAACATAACTAATCTTGCTTCTTCTCATGTGTCGTCTGTAGAATGTGTTTCTGTGTTAGGTAGATTATTATCTGCTTGTCTTTGACAATCGTGACCGGAACCGGTCCCCTATAATGTTATCTGACTTTCCAATCCAATTCGTAACAACTTTGCTAATTGTAAGACAAGTCAATTGTTAATGGTAATGTGTAACAGTCATTAATTATGCTGTAGTCGTAGATTATTACGGGCATATTTTACAAGGTACTTTGCCACATATAATCATAATAATGTATGCATCGACTTGAACAGATACTTATAGAAACTTAGTTGCCAGATGCACTTATATTAAACACACTGGTTGAAAGAAAGATTGATAGTTCTTATCAAAAGTACTTGTAGTAATTCCTACTTTACTTAAGTTGGTAGTGCGTCATGTAGTTAGTATATATATGTCAGATAAATCTCGTTTTATGATACAGTACTTAATGTAAAAGTATTTAAGAGAGAGTAGGTACTGGTACAACGTGTATTATGTGTTTTGTGCAGTATTTTATATTTAGCAGACAGGTGTGTGTAATTTGGAACACTGCCATAGATAAATCAACCTTAATTGCCTACGCATAAAACGTGGTTTAGCCCCAAAAAATGCCCATATACAGACATTGTGAGAATGGGACGTTTATACGATGATGTAATTATAAATGGCTATTCAACGTGTTTATTTACGTTATCTTTTGGGATTCTATATTCACAAACAGTTTGCGTACTCGCATTTAAACTTTATTAACGATCTTTATTATTCTATAGAAGTTTGCGCAACTCAAAGGCATTGTATCAGTTTAATGGAAAGAAAGAGTAGGAATGTCAAGTATTTATTTTGTATTCAATGGAGTTACAAGATAATAAGCATCATATGAAAGAAGTGGAAGGAATGAACAATAATTAAATGTTTACGATAACATTTCGATGAAAGAAGCGTGGAAGCAGTGTAAATATAGTGGTTAAACTATTTCCTTTGTCTAAAAGTTTAAAAAGGTTGAATTGTCGTGTCGTAGCTTTAGGTATGCAGCATGCATGTATTTAAGAAGACAGTATGTATGATATGTATTAATGTATGATTATGATTATGGTAAATGTTATAATATGATATGACAGATATTTAATATAATGAAAGAATAATGTAAATTCCTTGCTGTGCATTGTTGAGTTTGAAGAGTGAGAGTGGCGAAATATCATGATAGTGACAGTAGGTAAACAGAATACATCCTATGAATACTTCGATTGTTTTTTAATCTTTATTTGAATTGTTCACTGCTTTATTGCTTGACTGAAATTGTAGATTTACACAGTTATAATTATCTTTAATATAATTACCACATACTCATGCATCAGTCACCTTGAGTTGTGTTACGATTATACATGAATTCTTCTACTGTATATATATGCATAAGAATGTTGTTACTTGTTGAATTTAAATACTTGTTCTCAGTTATTTTATAAAGAACTGCATCAATCCATGCGACTGACAAGGACAAGCAAAGCATTGTGTGAAAATATTTTTCATGCAAGGAGTATTTGGTGAAATGAAGCTACAAATAGAAGAATAGATTTTAAAATTCATAGTCGTTCTCGTTACATAGGTCATAGATTTAATTATTTATTTAATGTTTAATAGACAGACACTTGCATAGTTGATTGATTCTTTCATACTTTGTTTAATAATAATAAATAAAATACCAATTCTCGTTTTCCTAATGAGAGCCGACAGTGCATGAATGAAGACATACTTTTTTAATTGTTATCTTTGTATATATAAGATATATCCTATATATTAGTGAATATGCGTAGTATGAGGAAGTCATATGTGTGTTACACTATGGTTATATTTATTACACGTGTAGTAATGCACAACCTATTAAATAATGATAATATTATTTTATGCGTCAGTTTATGGTCAATACGAGTTTTTGTCTACATTGCACACGGCAATGAATGTGTCTCGTTTCTACTTTACACTACTCATAATATAAAATAAACTGACTTTGAGTAAAGAAAGATAGTGTAATCTAATATGGTGAACGATAATCTGATAGAGGTACCAAAAAGCCAAGTCGTAACAATTATGTTTACTACATTTACTCTCGTTTCTGACTATTCCAACTCTCTACTGTGTTATGTGTTATTGGTGAAGCTTTGTCTCCCTCACCTAACAATAAGGTAATTACAATAGCATTTCCTGTTTCTGATGTGATGTAACGTTATACATTATTACCTTTGAGAATAGTTGAATTTTATGTGCATGATGAATGATGATGTATCATGTAACTCTATCATTACCCAAATCCATTGCATAACACAGATAGACAGCAGTACTAATGGTGTAGTGTGTAGTGCATGTGTTTTTTAGCTAATACTCGAATGAGTCATTTCGTTCTGAATTCACGATTTAAGAAGATAGATGAGACACTGAAATGTGTAATTTGGTGGAATAACTGCAGATGTAATGGAACTGATGGATTCTAAGTAATGTTTGTAGGCCTACTTCGTTGTTGCGCTACTTTGTTTATTTTATGCTTGAGATTTCAGTATTTCACATAGTACTCTTATGTGGACTCAAAAGATAAACACTAGTTATGACAAGTTTGGTGCTTCTAATGAGCCAACTGTCTCACCAAGTTACCTCCCTGATTTGTGAGATTGCAATTAGAGAATGCATTAGGAAAATTTTTATGAATTGAAATTAATAGATTGGTAACCAATGTCCTATTCGTTTTTAACGTAAGCATTGAGAAAATTATTACTTTAACGTTCACGTTTCACATGAATTGTTATAAATTGTGATGCGAAAAACCTTAAAATCTAACCCTGATTTTACTTTATTGCAAAACACCAATGAAAATGTAACATACAGAACTATTATTGTGTTAATTGCACTACTTCGATTTAGTTTTGTATAAAAGCAGGATACATTTTTTATTGATGTTTTCCCATTAAGCTGTCCTAAAATGTATATTGAATTGAAGTAAATAAGGGCAGAGAATGAAATAATGGTAATAGAAAAATCTTCAGTCGCTGAGTTGCTTTTTGAAGCTGTATTATTAATATATATACCTATGTACTACCTAATATCTACATGTAGTTTTTGTTTGTGGTCGAGCAATTATAATTAAGTAGTGTGAATTAATATTGCATTACATCGTACGTTGGATATTTTGTGTCTTTTCAATACTAATTCATATTTTTTGTTTGTTTAGGCAAAACAACCTGTCAGGCATGTAAGAAGAAATGCTCTGGGGAAGTATTGAGGGTACAAGATAAATTTTTCCACATAACATGCTTTAAATGCAAAGGTAAAATATTAAAGTTTAAATTGTATACAAATAATCTGAATAAGTTCACAATTTCTACCTATACTTACCCTATGTACTACTATTCATACAAAACAATTTTTTTTAAATAAATAGCAAATGTGTACAATTTCTGCATTTATTTCAGTTTGTGCTAGCTCGTTGGCTCAAGGAGGATTTTTCTTACACGACGGTGACTACTACTGTACCTCAGATTATCAAAAGCGTTGGGGTACACAATGTGGAGCTTGCGGCAGCTATGTAGAAGGGGAAGTGGTAACTGCGTTAGGAAACACGTATCATCAAAATTGTTTCACCTGTGCTCGTTGCCGGAAACCATTTCCAACTGGGGCCAAAGTCACTGTCGCCGGCAGGGAAATCTTGTGTCAGCGATGTGTCAGTATACCGGGAGGTGATACTTCAGCGATTCACGCACCGTCGTCACCTCATATTGTTAATGATAACACACGTAATTAAAAAACCGTCCTATTTTATATCTCCATAAATATTATTGTGATGTGTACGGAGGAATAACAGGAATATATATTGATTATTTTTTAGCTTGCGCTGGATGTGGACAAGAGCTAAGGGACGCACAAGCCTTGGTGGCATTGGAAAAACAGTGGCATGTATGGTGTTTTAAATGCAAAGCATGTGACGCTGTTCTTCATGGAGAGTATATGGGAAAGTATGTTCATCAAATATTTTTTATAAAATTTAAACGGAAGTAGAAGCACTCCAAACAATTGTCTCTTGAATGCATTTAGTTTCTCTCCAATTATCTTGTATGGCTCTATGTGGCTTTATTGGATAAGTGGAATTTAATGTACTGATAATAGACATCTTTTTCTCTCATCCTGTTACACAATTCTGTAAATGACATCATGAGTTAAGAATTTGTTCTTGTTTTATTAATGTTAGGTTTCCTTACTTACTATATACTCAATTTTATGCATTTATTTTTTACGTTTGTTGAAATGTTATAAATTGTTATCTTTTGCTTATTTAGAGACGGAATACCGTATTGCGAGAAGGACTACCAGAAACATTTTGGAGTTCGTTGTGCTTATTGCCAGCGATATATTTCTGGAAAAGTGTTACAGGCGAGTAATCAATTAATTTTAAATGTTAAAAACCATGCTACTATATTTTGTTGTCTAACAACCATTATTAGTGATGTCATCTATCTGAACTGTACCTTTACTTCTGCATGAATATTCATTACTTATATTGTGATATGATACAAGCATAATTATATTGTACCCTCGTGTGATAAAAAGCATACTAGTTAGTTAAATCTGTCTATGCTAATGAAAAGTCCTTCAAGTAAGTGAACTACAATTATACAACTTTTAAAGTTGTAAAAGATATCCCAATTAATGGTTGAACTGACATTTATTCATACAACGTTATTAGTCAGTGTAATATTGTTGGATTTTTTTCGTATAATTATATTATGTTCACATACTTTATTAGGCTGGAGAAAACCATCATTTTCACCCTACTTGTGCACGGTGCACCAAATGCGGAGATCCATTTGGCGATGGAGAGGAAATGTATTTACAAGGAACTGCCATTTGGCATCCACGATGTGGTCCAGGACCTAATGAAAATGGGACCATTTTGAATGGATTGATTGAAAACGGTCACCCAATTGAAGATCGACCTGATTCAAAATTAGATCATAGTTGCTCTGTTTCTGAGACGCAGGTATAGTGAAGTAATGGAATGGTGTAGAATAGAATTGTACCTTATTAATTTGTGTGTGAGATTATGAAATTTTAATGGAAGTCTGTTGTTGTAGATGACATTTACAGATACAGTAATTAATTTGATTTGTGTGCTAACTTTTTTTTATATTTCTACGTTATTTTTGAAACAATTTTTTTATACGCACGTTCGTTTTAGAAACCAAAATTAGCTATTAAGAAACAAACAGTATTCCTATTTTTTCATTTTTTGTTTCAATCCTTGCTTGAATGTGTAGAGCAATATTTTTCATTTGCATTTTTATTACAATTTTACATTTCAAACGAAGATGCAACAATTTATTGAAGTGTTTTTATTTTAATTTTCTGTATTTTGCTGAACTATATTTGCAAAATCAATGTTTTTTATCTTTTTTATACTAACGTTATGTGTTGACTGAAAAGTTTAAAGGATGCTATAGTTTTTTGTTTCACTGATGAATAGTGAGCTAACGCAAGCTAGCCCCAAGCCCTTTTTCCTAATATAATTTCCTTTTGTTCGGTTTTTTTTGGTTTGTAGTTTTCTTTGCGTTCGCGAACTCCTAGTCTGAATGGCTCTTTGTACAGTCCTTTTAACAGCTTGAGTCGCAAGGTTTGTGTTTTATTTTGACTTTTGATTTATCATTTTTAATCCGGCGTTTGATACACTCTGTCTGTCATTGGATGTATTACACGAATTAGTGCTACCAAAGTTCCTCGTATTAACATGCAATTTTATTTACTGTTTCATTTTGTAAAAATGGTTGGCAGCTGTATAGTATTAAGATGATGAATATTATATAATCCTGTTGCCATTGCAAAAAGAGGGTTGGAGTACATTGATAAAAGCATGCTCAACCTGCAATATAGTGGTTGAATACTTGTTGCCCATGTGGGAGTTATTGGAGCTGGAATAGTAAATTGGAAAGCAGCCAACCAAGCTTCAATTTACTTGATGATAGCCTGGTGGCACTCAATATGTGTAGTACAGACATATTGGCAATAAGTTTCTTATGTATTTCCCCCGTATCGTTTCTTACCCTACTAAAACTACCTGAGTGTAGAAACAAGGAAAAAATTACCTATTGGCCGTCTTAAAATGAAGGCGTTGCTGAATTGATGAGTTGTCAATCTTGTCATTTGTCTTGTAATGAATTGTTATAAATGTACAGTACTCTGGATATCGAACGAGCAGTCCAGGTCTAATTCTTCGAGAGTACAAGTCTCCTTTCCCGGATGACATTACGCGGATCTATACGTACAGCTACTTAACAGCAGAGCCGTCTTCATACTATTTGAAAAAACCAATCGATCCATATGATAAACCACCGACATCGCCGCACTTTCATCGACCTCCGAGTAAGTACTGTTAACATTTTTCCAAAAAACTTTTCACAATTTTGACTACTTTATCCGCAAGAATTTAGATTTCTTTCAAGCAGTTAGGCGAAGAGAGGGTCATAGAAAACAAGTGCATTATCTTGTCTTTTTAATGTTGCAATGATTGCAAACAGTTTTAGATGTAGAAGGATACGAGATTGTGTACGATAAGCTTAAATTCGCTATTTTCTTTTGTTGAAATCACGAACGTGCAGAAATCCATTCAAATCCTTGCTCATGTTTAATAGGATATGCAGGCATATTTATACTCAATTTGCACGTAAGTAAAGCATGACTTTTTGGGTTTTTTAGCTTGTGCAACACTATTGCTGTTGTATTGTTTATTATTCAAGCAACAACCAGGGTTTTGAATAGATATTAGGGAAGATAACGTGCAAAGTTCAGCCAGTTTGACATGTAAGTTATTTTCACGTTGAATAAAGAAAAGATGCATGTGCGAAATTCAAGATGGAGACCTGTGATAGGGAAAACGGCATGGTGAATGGCGTGGCCTCGGAAATGCTTAGGTACCTATTTGGCATTCCACGTTTATTGATAAGTATCTGTGTGGTGTCTTGCTGGAAAACTTGCGTCAGTGTTAAGGTTCTTGTGAAATTCGGAGAATAATTCATGGTCAGGCAAAAGGCATAGTTAGGTGACGCGGACGATTGCTATTGGTTAAACAGATGACATTTAGCAGGTGCTAGAACATGCAGAATAAAGAATGCGGAAGTATTGCACTGTGTATTATCTTTGTTTACAGTTAGTGTCGAACGCAATATTATTTTGTCAGGCCACGTTGTCACAATACTTAAAAATAGTAAGTTAGTTAGGATATTTTTATTATCCGAATATGCCAAGGTTGCTCACTGTGTGACGCATTTCTAATCAACTAGATGTGTGTTATAAGAGTATGTCCATCAACATACATAATTTTATTGAATAACTTGTGAAGGTATATTATGTTACTGCCTCCTCGTGTGTCTGTGTATGCAGGCTTTAGCGAGCTAACAAGTTTACATTGTACATGTATCTTTTTATTACAGGCAACAGCTCTCGATCAAAGCTGCAGTTATCAAAGACAGGCTCAAAAAGTGGCATGAAAGCTATGGTCGAAACACTGCAATGTGAAACTCCTCGTCCCAAGTCTCCACATATGAACAATGAAGAACCGATTGAGTTGGCACATTTTCCTGGAGCCAAACCCCCGAAGCCTGATGAAAAACCTAAAATTGAAAGAGATGATTTTCCTGCACCACCATATCCTTACACTGATCCAGGTACTACTTACCACTTACTGAATAGATGATAAATCATGCAAATACTAGGCTCATGATTATAAAGTTGTTCTTACATGATTTTGCGTAAAATAGTTTTTGTATGAATAATAACTATTGACATTTAATAGCATTACCGCTAAATCTTAATGTTTTTTTAAAATAACAGAAAGAAGGAAAAGATGGTCTGACTCATGGAAAGGAGTCTCGGCTTCTGAAGACGAGGACGAGGTTGATTCAGTGTTTAAAGCAGAAGACGATCCTAAGCTCAAGGCAAGTTGTAGATAAGTAATTTTAAAAATTATTAGTGAATGGTGCATTCATGATTATAACTCATGTTGTTGTTTTAGAAAGAGGAGGTTGAGCTGAGTAAGATAGCTACTGGCATTGGCAAAGTCTTTTTGCAGAATGTTAAGGAGCGAGAAAAGCTTCGTGCTTGGAAGATGAGTCATATAGATCCGCGTAATGCATCCAGGACCCCGTCAGCTAACAAGGAGCCAGCTCTTAGACTTAGATACGACTCTCCACATAACGCATGTACGATACTGCTGATTTTGCAAACAAAAATTACTCCTGTATATGATTTGTATTTAAATGTGTTTGATGATTTTGCATTTTTGTTTTATAGCACCATCAAGAAACTTAGACCATCCTCGACCATGGGAAGAAGACGAAATTGACCGCGGTTCCAGTTACCGATCTTCTGTTGGCCGATCCGTTGGCACCATTCCGGCTTACAACGGTAACTTGGTGTACTAATACGTTACTCATATAAATAACAAATGGTCTAAGGGAATGAATGGTGGGCAGTGGGGATTTATAAAAGTAATATGCTTTCAAAAAAAATTTCAACTTTCATTATCATTGAAGATTACAAGCTTTGACATGTCTGCATGTTTTTATGCGTATTAATTTTTTTTGTGTTTTAGCAACATTTTTATTAATTCAATTTTGTCACACTTTTCACACACTGCTCGAAATGATTTTCACAAATGCTAACTTTAAGTTTCTATAGGAAGTCGGCCTATGTCGAAACCAAATTAACTACCAATAATAAATATTAGCTTCCTTTTTTCTTTCTTTCCTTAGTTGTTTAGCAAATTTAACTGTCCTACTAACCTTGTTGAGTTTTTGCATGTTGGGTGTGTGTATGTAACTAGTGGTCTCGTCTCTGCGCACAGTACCGAAACCAGGCTACGGTTTAAAATCGGCCACACTTCCGGCGGCTGGACGAAATGGCGGTCCTGCTGGCATGGTTGTAAGTAGATAGTTTTCATTTCATTTTGTTTTTGCTTATTTTCATTTTATGACCCATTATGTTCACATTGTCTCCACTTCACGTCACGTACTCACGATCACCATTTTAGCATGTATATAGGTGCTTTCCATTTTAGGTGTTGTAGGTTACTTTATTGTGTATTGTTTATTGTTAATTTACCCCACAGTGATTTTCCACCATTAATATTTAGTTATTCATTTTTGTTCTTTAAAATAACAATGAGCTGCATGGCTTTTGTCTCCTCAAACATCAAAACACGCCATTAATTTTACCATACGGTTGTAAAATTTAATTATTTTGTTTTTCGTAGTAATGTGTGTATAACATTTATCATTTTTAAACTGGATGATGCACGTTTGACAAAGAATTTTTATTGCCTTTGCAAAACCCTTTTGTGGTCTATTCTGTTTTACAAATTAATTTTTATTTGACGGAATTTCTTTTTCATTTGTTATTGTATCTTTTTTACTTACTTTTTTATATGAGATACTCATTGTGTCCTTGATGATGATAAAGTTGTTTTTAAAACTTAATTTGACTGAAATTCGCAAACTGCCACCTTATTCACGAGGAAAAGGGTTATTTTATTAATATTGTGATTGATAAAAACTTTGATGTACTGTGCCAGTGGTAAGTTCATTGAGGCAAGCACCAAAGCCTGGTTATACATTGGCACCAAGATCGCATACTTTCAGCAGCGTGGGGGGCACTTCAAGTCAAGCGGCTCTAACAGTAAGCGTTTTAACGAACAAAGTGTTTATGTTAACTAACATACATTTAAGTTCATCCTATTCCCATAAAATTACGTATATAATAATATTTGTACCTATACATGAGGACAGGACGCTGACATGCCATGCATTATTTGAATGCTTTACTGTATATTGTAAAATTATGTACAGAATGTAAAGTTCAAATTCATGATCGTTAGCAACCTTTATTCATGTTTTTTCATTTTACTCTGTCTGTTTGTCTTTTTTCTTGAGAGGCTGAATGACGTGCTAGAATATAAATAATTTATTTGTCATAATATATCCAGTAAGACTTTCCGGTGTTGGTTGTTCTTTGTTCACATGTCCTAAGTCAGTTAATTTAGGCTACTCTCATGTAGAATTTAAGTTTTTTTAAAACTTGTTTGAAATCGGAAGGGGTTGATATTTTATAGTATTGAGATCTAGAAATAGTAGATATGGGATATTTAATGAATAAGCGACAATGTTGGCTTTCGATATTGTATTTAAATTTATAATTGTATGTATTTATTTAATATTAGATTTGATCTAGAGATAATATTATGTAAAACCTACCTATATACAATTAATTTGAAAGCGCCTTACTGTTTGTTGTAAATTGATACGTGACGTGAGCTAAAAATGAATGTGGTTATGAAATTGCAATCCTTGGAATGGTATAAGATATATTACACTAGTTAAAACATTGATTGATTGGATTTAGGCTGATTATCCATTTGGAGCCATGGGCGAGAAAACTCATAGTACTGAATTCAGCAGTGCACGATCTGATAGTAAGCCAAATAGAATTTTCCTAATTGCTAAATAGTTACACATAGTTATCCTATAAACTTATTTCCCGTCTCGCTGGTAAAGTCATCAAAATAACTCTAATGTCCAAGATACACATTTAGTTGGCATTTATTGCATGCAACACATTTTTATGATGGAGTAGGAATAGTTAAAGTTCTGAAATGCCAATTTGTATTTATGTCCATTCTCATAATGGAAATGGACTGTTTCAAATGTGGCTATAAAAAGTCTGGTCAAAGTGACGGCATGAATAAAACAATCGTGTCATAGCCGACTCATCGATTAGAAACAACATAAATAAATATTACTAATTGTGAAGAAGGTTTTTAAGATTTTACTTTCAGATTTTCAGACACCCAGTAATTTTTTTTATAAATATTCCCAACGTCACAAATAACTTGTTTACATGAAAGTTAATAGAATAGAAAGTAATTAGTAAACTTTAAGTGGTACTTAAAATAAAATGCAAGGTTTAGTCTGTAATTAAAATTTTAATGGAACATTGTGCGATTTTTGTGTATGTTTTACAATTTAATTACAGAGAAGTTGCGATTTTAAACAATCATAAAAATTATTAGAGTGAAAAATATGTTTTATCGTTAAATTGGAGCAAAAAAATGGATGCTTTTAAGAGGGAATAGAAAGCATGATATTCTTTATCTAAAATTAGGACTTTATTATTGAAATTATCATTTAATTATAGTTTGGCTTGGTAGGCGGTGTTGAGTAATACGATATGTAATTCAGATGACTTTACTGAGCGGTTCGGGCACAGCATTTTCCTTGATGTAAATGTTGTTTGATCTGTATTTGTGAAACCCACAGTGTATGTACCTTTCCTAAATGTATGATATTGATGCTATAGAGTCTAGAAAATTAAATGTTTCGTTTTAATTTACTTTCTCAATTTTTAGTCTCGACTGGGTCGATCACAGAAGCTGATAGACGTGCTTTAGTAAGTGTCGTGTTTATAATTGTTTATTAATATATAGTTCAGCAGTAGTTACATTTGGTATTTCTTGTCATAAATATAAATACACATATTCTACCATTTTTATATAAAAGTATACATTTCAGTACGCGATCATTTTCTGACATCCGTGCTTTTACCTTAAGAATTTTTCTGACAGCAAGGATTTTATTATGAAGGATTTAATATTATTATCTTGTCAAATGTAAAATCTTATACTGAAAACATGAATTTCGTGTAGGGTGCTGATATTCGAAGTTCTACAACGTATACTGGAGGATTCCGTCATTCATCTGCTAGTCCTCATCTTCGGCGTTCTCTTCCTAATATGACACCAATGATGTCAACTGAGCCACTGAAGGTTTATCCTTATCATCTTCTCGTTACAAGTAACTACCGATTACCTGCCGATGTGGATCGCAATAGTCTGGAGGTATGCAATGTTAATATTATAAAACATTTGAGTCACTCCATGATTTTGGTAGTTGTTATTTATATTTTTAATTAAAATTGTTTTTTTCTAGCGTCATTTGAGCGATGCCGAGTTCGACGCTATATTTCATATGAGTCGAAACGAGTACTATCGACAACCAGGCTGGAGGCGCAACGATATGAAGAGACGGGCAAGGTTGTTTTAATTACACTTCGAAATAACCGGTTATCGAATATCTCCAAGAATGGTTTCAGTCCGAAATTCTAATTCACAAACACCATTTATTCAAGGTTTCAATTGGCGTTTGTTTGTGTACATACGACGAACTAGTACCAAATCTGTTACGTGTTAAAATGAATATCAATGAGTTTTCTTGTATTATTATTAGGTTTAAAATGAAACACTTCCAATAATTTTCAAGGTAGATTTATTAGCCTAGACAGTTTAGTTACTAAAGCTTTATTCAAATTTTAGTATAATTATAACAAGTTTATGTTTTGAAAAAACTACATCACTGTTCATGTCCATTCTATATGCGGACTTACTAATCAAAACATGTTAAGTGCTTTAACATCACTAAATATTAGAGATATTAATTCTATTGATGAATTTAACTAGTGTTAATTTAAGCTCGGTGAAGACAGTAAGGTTAACCTTAGTTTTCAGTTTAATATATTTGTAATTGAAATTATCGGTCATGTTGTACTTTCAAATTTCCACCATTTTCAAAACACTGAAATTCGATGTTCTGATGTGGTCATGCTAAAAATATTTGGTTTAAAAGTTTTGTTAAAACGATTGATTCAATGTGGGATTTAACTTGGCGTATGAATTTCCCCGGTTACTTTTAAAACATTAGCTTTAACAGCTTTGTTGATTAAAACTCAAAGCTGAAAAATATATTAAAGGAATTCTTGAATACTATGCTGTAATATGTAATCGCTTCTGAGCGAACTTTAGTTAACTGAACCGTAAAACTTTTAATTACATTTACTATTGACTATTTCTCGGATCTTGAGCCGCGTGAGCAAAGTGTCAATTTATGAGATCCAATGTGAAAGGATTTGGTTTATAATTGTTTAAATAGTTTTAAAATTGCACTGGTTTGAACATCAACAGTGAACATTAGATAAATCATTCTGTGCTGATACAATTTATTCAATGAATTGCACTTTGAATAATTGTATGGAATCTTAGCGTCTTATTCAATTTCGTAAAACTTTGACAAGGCTGGAGATATTCTTTTCAGTATATTGTAGTGAATCCACCATTTATATTCATATATAAATACTAATGACTTTTTTAAATGGAACTCGCGATTCCAACTTTAAAGCCAAATTATGCTAACGTTAACAGTTTAAGTACAGGGTTATAATTAAATTAATGCACATTGTTATTAGCAATATATTATGCAGCTAGCGATCTAAAACGTATAAAATATACCATTCTGTGCTGTAAATCAAACAAAAATTCATCTTAAAGTCCATGCTTGCCTGGTTTGTACCTTGTACGGGCTTAAAAGATGTTATCGACGAACCAAAACGAGATTTTCATGAACCCTAGTCCTCAATTGTTAATCAGAAATACTAGTACCAAAATGATACAAATTTTTTTAATGCCAACAACACAAACCAATAAACCCATGGTTGCTAAGTTGTATCTCTTTGTTTGCTTTATAGTGCAAAATTAGATATTTTATTTATGATCGTGAGATAATGCTTAAGAAACAATGTGCATTAAGTTAATTGGGTACCGATGTCTGTAGTAGAAAAGTTTAGTGCTGACTTGTGTAAGTCAAGGTGTATAGAATTGGAGTTGATAAGCACAGTTGTCTAGGTTTTACATTGTATAACGTGTTGAAAGCTATAAAATTACTTTCATTATTTTATTTTATATTTAATATATTAACTTGCGTTTTAGTATAAAACAACAAGATTAGTGGCAGTGGGGAGTCTGTGGAATTTGAAGTAACGAAAGCTATGCACTGTTATACAAATTTTAAATGTTGATAATTATCAAACGAAGTACTAGGCGTTATTAATACGATATAACTTTTAAATATTTATACCTCTCAGCCTTGTTTGCCTGCTGAAGTTAAAGAATGCATGTTGTGAAGATCGTATAGCGGTAGCTGTTGGTTACATTATTAGTTCCTCTCATATAAGTCAGGATATATACAGATGTTTTATTTTTCTTACCTACATCTCTTTTCCGTTTACATTGCGACTGAGCGACATTTTCTTTTTTCCTTTCGCTGGATTGGATGCATGTCCTAGTTCTATCAAATTTTTGATGTATAATTATATTGTCGAGAGGCAGCCATTTTGGTTTATGAAAATATTCAACATCAGTTTTACCACATAAGTGCAGTTATCAGTTTCAGTGTAATGAATACAGATTTATGACTACATACATTTGGGTTTACTATAAATGTGTCACTTGGTGCAGTTAACTACATGGCAGTTATGGTAATATTAAAACTTAGGTGTTTAGGAATTTCAGTGTTAAGTGTACATGTAAATGTGTGAAAACTGTTTTTCTTCTACTGTTTCAGTATTTCAGAACATCAAAGGAAATTGTTTTGGTTTGGCTTGGTTGTGCTGTGTTGTGTTGTAATTAGTTTGATTTAGTTATTAATTTAGGTTAGACATGTCTTTTCAAGACATATAGGTAGGAATGTGGATTGTTTTACTACCAATGTACTACACCACGAAGGAATCAAGCATAATAAAAATTGTACATAGACCCAACTTTGTTTTGGGTTTTCTAGGTTAAAAAAACATGTCGTTATGAACAAGCATTTATGTGTGGCGTGAGTGAGGAATGAAAATTACAATGTTGTAATTAATGTTGAAAAATAAGATTTAACAGTAATAATAATTTAATATAGTAGCTAATAGTGAGAAACATTTACTATATTACTTCTTCGCCAGGTTACTTCGTACTTGGCAAGTCGTAAATTGTTGTTACATCTGTAAATGTCTAAAAAGTATATATAATTGTAGGTAGAGTGTAGTCTTACTTAAGTAGTAGTTTAGTTTAGATAGGTGTCATATGGTATAAGAAACATATTTATTATATAAATATGTCCATTTATATGATATGACACACCTTTTAGAGTATAGTACAGTAGGTAGTCATAGTTGTAGTATCTATAATGCTTAGGTAGCTTAGTGCATATTCTTAGTTAAAATTTTTAGATTAGAATTCAAATTTATCGTAGACTAGAGTAGAAGATACGTCATAAGTACACATAGACACATACTATAGGATAATATAATGGTTACTTACAGTTAGTTATAATGTTAATGAGAGATAATGATACTACATACGAAATTATACAAGGGATAAAACCATAAATCATGCAACGTACATTAACTTGACGTCTGGATGACTTTATGTGTAAACGCACTTGTATATTGGGTACCTTTGCTTTTAAGTATGAATGTCGATCGCTGTCATTTCTCACAATGAAGCATCGATTGATGTAAGAGCGGATGTGGACATTGATGAACGATTGTTGTTGTCGAAAGACACATATTATTTTTAGTGTATAACTAAACTCATTGCATTTGTGTTTGTGTTGGTTTGATGTTCTGTCAGTGTGAATTTCATGTTTAATAATAGCTATGATAGAGTAACTGAAAGTCGTGAAAACAGACTTTGTTGTCCGAGAACCACAAAATATTTAAGGGACGATGGATATTAAACATAATATCATCGTCCTTGCTTGTATGATTGTTTTAAATGTTGTTTTCGTGTTTTGTGTCCTTGTGAGTTGAGTTTGTGTTCATTTCTATGTAAATCACTTTTAATGAATAATACTACACTTACACTGTTATTTCAACGTAGGAGATTTGCGGAAATGAGCAGCGCTGCTATACTCTAGTGCTCTTTAACATACGAAACTATAACGTAACACAATCTACTATAATATCAAGACTGAAGTATTATTTTTGTAATGTTTTAGGCTTGATCTTCTAATGGGGCAGTTGAATTTTTCTTTTACAACGTTCATTCGTCAGTTACTTCTAATTGGCAGTCATTTCCTTTTTCTTTTTAACCCTTTCATTTATAATAGAACACCAAAATTCAGTATCAATTCGTTGCTGTTTTATTAAACATTGATACTTTTTAATATTTCATATAAAATTTTGCGATTTTTCAACTCGTTCAAATTGAGCGAGTTCAGTTTGCGTTTGCATTATTAACTGTAAAATTTATTGGTTTTGTTTAAATAATTAAATCGATAGCAGTTGGTTCAATTGTTGTAAATTGGCTTAAAATTTTGAGATAATATAATCATAATGGCCTCAGCACATGATACTACAGTTTTTCAATCTTGTTCTCTGCACACACACACTTTCAGCAGACTACAACTAATTAACTACTTACTATAAGCTAAAATTTGTCTTATAACTGACGACTGTTTCATTTCCTGCTACCATTCGGTAAATTGATTTTATGAAGATCCTTACTGTAGCTTAGCTCGTTATCCGTAGCTCTTATTATTTTTATTTACCTGCACTACATAACTGCCAGTTGTTTCTTGCACATTTTCTTACTGCTAAAATTGCGCCTGTCTTAAGCCTAAAAGCATTTTGACTGAAATATGAAACGCTCGTCTGTCGTCTATCTGATTATGTAATCTTATATTTAATAATTTAGTCGCACGCTGTTACATTTCATTCTATGAAAGTGATTCCTGTCAAAATTTATTACATGGTATTTGTATATCCATGGGGAAAATTAATATCAAATGTCAATACTACTCAGTCCTCATTAAACCTGTCTTCAATGTTTTTTCATCTTTGTCAATTGACATAAGACAAATACAAATAATACTATTACACTATGAGATAACAAATTGCACAATTTTATCTCATCTACATGTAATATCCTTCGTAACGAAATAACTTTAAGGAAATCGAAATTTTTAAGCGAATCTTGTAATTCAGTATATTGTTTATCTTCTAAGAATATTCAGCTTGCGTACTGTGTAAGGCTTTATATGATTGATTTGAATTAATGAAAGACGGTTTTAGCTCATCTAGGTGTGATTTGATGTTGCCTTACCAAGAGAATTTAATGGACACGATGTCATACTTACATGTAGATAAAACTGAATGTGAATAAACAGGTTGCTGCAAGTGAGGGGCCTGTTTGGTAATGAGAGTAGACTTTCGGTAAGTTTTCTCTTACCAGTCGATTATCAGTACGATTAGGTTGAATTTGGATCGTCATGATAGAAATTACCTCCAGTTTTCAATTGAAACGTCACAGAGCTTTCGCCTATTATATACTTATGATAATTAATAATTAATTTCCAAAATACATACTGCATAGTAAGTACATACAACTAAGTAGCGAATTAATATTGTCAAACTTGCAACTCAATGTTGGCTTTTATACGAAAATCTCTACACTTTTCAAATTTTGTGTGAGTGTTTGGTGTAATTGTTGGCTGATTAATCCAGCAGTTGCAGAGCAATGAGCCGAGCCGAAACAGAAATACTGTAGGTTTACTTATTTCAATGGTACTACTATAGACAGAATGATGATACAGTAAAAAAGTAAAATTACATAAGCCAGTTTTAATATAACATAAAAATATTACAGTGAAATAGCTAAAAGCAATTCAAACCGTTTCATTAGTAATTAAGTCCTCTTTGAAAACTTGGATTTTTAGTTCTGATTTGTCTAATGAATACGGCCACAGTGGGCTTTCGATTAATCGTCTAAAATTAATGTCTAAACAATAGCCAATTTGGTAGGAATGTATTGAAGAAGTTTTGAATATTGTCACGGTTTTATTTTATTGTTCAAGACTTAATATAAAACACTTTTATGCGGAAAGATAGTAAAGGATATAAAATTTCCAATCATTTTAAATTTACTTGTGTATCAAGTGATGTTCCGAAAGATTTTGACGAGACAGCTAAACTGATTTCTTTAACCGATAGTGTAAGGGAACTGTTACCGACTCATTATTACAGCTAATGCTAAATAATGCTGCTAAATAAGTACTCATCTAAAATGTCTACCTCTGTATCAACGTTTTTTCCAAACAGAAATTCTGTAATGTTAGTAAATTTTATCTACTACAGCAGTTATCTTAAATGCAGCTTAGGATTTAACTAGTGCAACTCTGAAGATTGCTTGTTGTTAACGATTTGACTGAAAGTCGTGTTTTATATTGCTTCAGTGGTAGTATTTGGCGATAGCAGACTAGTGCGTGTTGGTGTGTTGTCGGTAGACTACTAATTATACTTTCTTGGTGTATAAAACTGACTAAGTTACATGAACTGCATGAAATTGAAGTTGAGGTAATGCCTAATCATGAATGATCGTACGTTTACTAATGTACCATGTTAGTCAGTTACTTATGTAAAACACATCGTTGTGTCATTTAAGAACAGCTCCAAAAGGAAGAAATGAATAGATTGATGAGGAATATATGAAGAGAAAATGAAAGAAAGTAAGAACGCTGGGCGAGAGAATCCTATAATATTTGTTGTTCGGGTTCAGCAACGAGCTCTGTGCGAGTTTTCCATGCAATGATTATTGATGAGTGGTTAAAATGAAGAAAATATTAGTCTAAGGAAATAAATTAATACTAACATAGACGTATCCGTAATAAGTTCGAGATATAAAAACTGAAGACAGATTCCAATAATCAATTTTAGAAAAGCAACCTTTGGAGATTTTTCTTTCTTGATTTTTTGAATGTGGTTCCTTAATAAATTATTGTTACGTCTATAGCTGCTAGGTTGTATGATTCGTCAAAGTGTTTTACTTTAAGAGAATTTTAAGCAAGTAGTAGGTAGAGTGTGATAGTGCTTAAGTAAATGATAGTGTATTGCTGCGCCTATGAGGATTGTTAGCATTCAAAAGGTGTCATTGCCGTTTGGCTTCCTATTTTAAATATTTTTATTAACTAAGACAGTAATCGTAGAAGAAAAGACGTCATGGTCTTCAAGATCGGTTGTAGTTTGATTTAGTATTGATGGTAAGACTGGACAATGGCTCTGAACCGTTGGACCGGCGCACAATGCGATAGTTTGTTGAAGAATTATAAGCTGAAATGAATTGGTAAATTTTAGTCAAAGAAGTGTACATTATTTTATCATTGTAATAATAATATTGAAATAAAAATATCTTTATTGTAGGAGTCTGTAGTATTAGCCAACTCCTAGCTCGGTGTTTTACTTTAGAATTCAATTATTATTACTATTATCATTATGTTACCCAATGTAAGTAAACAGTTAGCTGTTGCCATGATAAGGTATGGAAATGAACTCATAATTGAAAATAGCTTCAGCCAGTCGGATGATTTTTCACTTTAAAAAATGGATAGTGGGATGAAAATTCATACGCTTGCTAAAATCAACTTTTAAAAATAGAAATTGACTAGGCTAGGAAGTTAGGCAATTTATATTTCTAAAAGATGATTTTATTAAGCGTATGATTTTCATCCAACGATACATTTTTCACAGTGAAAAATCATCCGACTGACTGAAGCTATTTTCAATTATGAGCTCATTTCCATACCATATCATGGCACCAGCTAACTGTTTACTTTCATTGATGTTACCTTTGCAATTAGGTGCTTTATTAACGATGATGTATGTTATTTAGAGTTTCGTCTGTCTTTCGACTGCTAATTGAAATTGTCACCCAACTATTAATAATATAAAATATCAAGTATTGACTTTACAAGTTGAAATGGCTAAAATATATTATGCTTATTGTAATAAGGTCGTCGTTAACATAAGGGAGTTATTTGCCCGATATAACTAACAAGACAAAAATATGATATGTGTATTTAGTTGGTTATGATTCGTAGAAAGACTTACTACTATGATGTACTGAAATAATATCTGTCTGACATGCAAAATCACTAAAAGCGAATCAATGCCTGCACAACAAAAATCAAGAACGAAACGATTGAAGTTACCGATGTTGATCTAAACTCCTAAATATGAAACATATTATTATGCAATACTACCTTATATGAAATAGGCACCAAAAATATGTTCTGGTGCATTTGTAATGTAAATGCCAGGCTTTCCTTTAGAAGTTAATGTTATCAGTCTTAACTTTAGAGTATTAAAGTCGGAATTGGGAATTGGAATTTCTTGTCTTTCTTGTCATTATCATTACACTCTTCATACTAACTTCATCCACACAAATTATTTGATGCACCTCATTGCTCATTTTAACCATAATTTTTTAATCTCATTTCATCATTGTCGCATTTATAATCCAATAGCAACTTATTATGAACCAAATTTGACGTATCTCACTCTATATGCGATTGTAAGTAATTAAAATAGTTGTGATCTTCTTACTTCGAACTGGTTAGAAATAATTTCATTCTTTGCTGAGATTACTTTACTACATGATTGCAAATTAAAGAATAAGTATTATTCATTCACTTTGGATTCATTTTGCATATCTACCAAATGAACGTTACATTGCATTTCCATTCTACTAATTGTACTAACGATAATATGGCGTACTTCTTTTTTGGCCTACATTATTTATTCGTTAGTAAAACTCAATTACAGGACACTGCCACTTTATAAAGATCCTTGGCGATGCTGAAAATGAATTGGCAGTAACCAATCACTTTTATTATTAAATTTCATACTAGATTCTCTTAGAATCTGATACGACCTTGGCATTCATATAGTATCTATAGCTTATTGATTGTGTGTATTGTGCAATACTCATTTTGTGTCGCATGAAAATTGTATGATTTGTAGAATGAATCATTCATAAATTATGCGTCGGTATGTGGAATTATGATATTGTAACATGAATGAGGAGTACATGGCGATGATGCGTATGAAATGTAGAGTGTAGTAGTACATGCAGTTAATTTCTGTTACTCCCTCAAACAATAACACTCTCACCCTTCACTTCACTCTTGAGGCTACGTGAGACTCCTCATTAATATTCCGTTCACAATCACTTATGTACATAACGGCACGCATTGTTGTGTGTATACATCTCATAATAACAGTATAAAAATGGCATAACAATAAAACATATGTGCTACATTGACACCAGCTTATAATATGAATATAATATGAGACACTGAAACCATTTGCATGTATTTATATACAAACACAGAGGAAAGAGGTTCTTTTCCTACGGATTGAGACATTAAAAATAATAATGCGAACCAAAAGCGGATTTGAATACGCAGAAAAGACTTCTTCATATAAAGGCAATTCTCAATTGAGGGAAGGTAAGGTGCTCTTGCATTATTTATTAAACATCGTGAAATGTTTTATGCGAATGTTGAATCCGTTTGTCCGTCATGTCACTACGTGCTATATAACTCAAGAAATACAAAAGATAATTCATTCAAACTAGACACACATACTATTACCGTCCTGAGCGAGTTAAAGTTTGAAGATGAGGTAAATCGGTCAACTAGTTCACGACCTTTGCTATTTGAACGAGAACTCTTGGTTTGAGGGCGTCATTTTGTACATGACAAACCTTAAGCTACATACTACGAAATTAAATGACAAATAATTTATTTCTGCAGACGTTTGATTTTTTATTTACTACGAAACAGATGCAATGTTACACTACAATGTATACAATTTATATTATATAACAATTGATTTCCGATAAATCTAAAACACTGGGAAAATAAATATTTGTATTTTGTAATAGTGCTTTTTTATTCAATGTTTTAAATATTATTACTATCAAATCACGATGTTTATTTACACCTGGTTTTGCACCTGTTTATTTTATTTGTTCCACATAATAGTTGTTTGTGCATCTAGTACCATTACAGCGTAATTTGGTCTGTAGGTGATGGTCAGATTCGACTGTTTGTGTGCTTATCAAATGATGTGTATCAAATCAACCTATACCTGTTGGCAACTACACACTGCAGTCACCACTACCACATTATTGTTCTCTAATGCAACTGATGACTCTAATACGTAAGACAAAGCATACAAATACAATTGTTAACTGATGTGAGACTTTTGTTTTCTGGTACTGTTGATTTTGTGGTTGCTCTTGTACTATTTTGCGGCGAGATGTCCTACTCACATTATTAGTGGCATATATATATATACTGTTGGCATATTATTTATGAAATAAAATATGCATCATATGTGTAACTATTTGATTCAGTAAATTACATAGAGATACTAAGGTGAATCGATCTAACATTTTCAATAATATTGAATGTTACATACTTTGGTCACAGTAGATATTCGAAAACTTTAATATGTATTGTAATTTAATGGTTTATTGAATGATCTGTCGTTGTGGAATGTTAAAATTGAATTCATAATACATAGTTAAAAAAGTGTGTTAAATTGAATGAAGGATATAATATTATTTTAGGGATTGAAGGAACTGAATATTATGTTACACTTTAGATTAGACATGAAATTATTAAATGCATTTATGCCTAGATTCGTGTGTCGAGATACACCGTTCCCATCACCTTTCTATGCAAAATTGATTATATACAGAACATGCCATTTATAATATACTTCGACTTTAATGTAGTTTCATTTCATCTTGTTCACCATGAAAGTTTTGTAAAGGTATTGTATGACTATTAGGGTTATCAATCTCAAATGAAAAATAACTTCTGCAAACAGTGTGCGTACACTTTCGTTGTGTGTTTATTGTCATTTGTTCCTCTGAGAAAATAAGAAGTACAGATACTAGCGTGATTGCTTTATTCCCTTCATATTTGTCATGAAATCGCTATCTCAATGCAGTAGTTTCTTTTCTCCCATTCCTGTCTTCAAATCAATTTGTTCTATCGTGGTGTGAAATAGGCCTCGGAAGCATATAAGAATAGCAACAACAGTTGATAAGATTCCATGTAATTTGTATGGTTTTTAACAGTTGAGATTGAGCCTGCAATTGAATAAAATTCAGGATGTGTTTTTGATAAAAGCTGAAAGTTTTGCACATAATTTTATAAAATGGCGATACGTGCATCTCAATCGAGCAAAATACGCCAGAGTTTTTTTCACTTTTTACCAAAATTTGTGGTGATTTCTCTGACTTTCGTTGTTTACGCTTTAATTGTGCCGTGTATATTCATATTAGTTGTGCCACTCTACATTTACAGACTTTTTGTGGTATGTCTGGCAAAAGTTGTCAAACCTCATTGGGTTGGTATAATGAGTACGCGGGATGCAGTTGTGGGCTTAGACGATGTGACTCAACGATGTGAATGTATGATCAATATCATGCTGACTTACCACGGTACTCCCAATTTGGAGAAAATTCGACAGGTTTTCCAGAATAACGTCGTGGATGCAACAAACGAAAAAGGAGAAAAATGTTATCTCAAACTGAAACAATATTTTGAACCCTGGCTTGGCTTCGCATTTTGGAAATGGGACGAGAATTTTAAATTGGAGAACCATGTAAAGTTCTACGAAGATAATTTGGAAAATATTTCAGTTGAGGACAACAACAACAACGGTGACCCCATTAAAGTAGATGACATTATGACAGAAGAAAAACTAATGAAAATTCTTGGTCCAATATCCACGAAAAAATTTCCAACAAAAACTCCGCCATGGGAAGTTCTAGTTGTTAAGAATTATGAACCTGCGAAACCTAAATTACATACGGATTATATTCCTTCTGTGATTTCTTTGGATGCAAATCCAGACTCGGGATTGTCCACACCGAAGTTTGCATTGATTCTCAGAATTCATCACGCCATTGGGGATGGTTATTCAATAATGAAATTAATAATGGCTCATTTAAGTGGAGAACCTATAACTAAAGTTCCAAAGGCGCCGCAAACTCCCATAAAATTTGTTACTAAAGTTTTAACTATGATTGGAGTTTTTATTTTGACTCCTTATTTTCATTTAAAACAATTCATTTTGGAAATCGATAGAAACTTTTGGCATATGCCGTCAAACAAACTATCAAAGAATTGGCATACGACAATGACAGAAAAAATTCCACTGACTAAATTAAAAGAAATTAGTAAGCGACACAATGTAACCGTCACTGCGGTACTACTAGCCGGATTTGCGGGAGGAATTCGCAAATTTTTGGAAAAGGAAGGCAAAAGTAAATTTATTCCTAGAGTTATGAGAGGATTGAGTCCAATGCCTTGGAAAAATCATCCCATGGAAGCTCTCGTCAATCATTGGTATATTTTACCTTCGTAACTAAATTGTCAGCTTTGGTTGGAGAAACCAAATCATATTTCATCATTTTTATTTTTGATGACAGTCCTACCAATTCTGTCAATTCCGGTTTTTCATGAGAATATTGAAAATATGTGCTAACCTAAATGAAGCAGATATATTTAAAATCAATAGTTTATAATGTTAATTGTTTTAATGTTATCCTAGGACAATTGGAATATTTGCAATTCCTGTTGGGGGAGAGTGTCCACGAGAGAGGCTGAAAAGAGCACACCAATCTGCAAAAGATTTAAAAAATTCTCCAATTTTATTTACTAATTTCGGAACCGTTCCATTACTGTTGGCCGTTCCGAGATGGTTGACAGATATTTGGGCAACGAATTGGATGACTACAATGATCTTATCTAATTTTCCTGGACCTCCTCATGCAATTACTGGCTTTGGAGAATATTTTCAAGAAGACGTCGTCTTCTGGTTGCCTCAGATGAGGGGTACAGCAAGTAAGAACGATTCTAGTCGCCGTTTGTTTTATTTTCTCAACCTCTTCAATTTATTCAATTTTATAATAATAAAATATATGAGTTTTATTCTAACGCTCTGTAGGTATCGGGGTTGCATTTCTGAGTTACAATGGCGGAGTGAGAGTCGCTCTGACTATCGATAGCTCCATTATACCAGAACAGTTCTCAGCTCACAAATTAAATCAGTATATTTCCGAAGAATTTCAGATGCTCAAAACAGTATTTTCTTCCAGTGATGATTGTGTATAACCTACAATTACAACTTCAGCTGTATCAAAATCACTCAATCTTACAGCAGCATTAAAATCATTTTAGGGTAATTACCTGTTAACACTATTATAATTATTTATATTAATTATTAATTACATATTAAATTGAAATGTAGAAGAATAAATTTCCAATAATGAAACAAGAATTTATTGCAACGATTGACAATTAATACATGATTATTTAATTTAACATTTATGATGTGTTGCATTTATCATAGTGCTAGTGCTAATTTATTTTTGTCTTCAACTGGAAAATCAGGATTATTCATGATATATACAAATCATTGCTATGTATATCGTACGATACATACGCATGTGAACATGTTGCCCCTCTATCTGGACGGTAACTCAAAAACGATTTGATTGAGATAATGGCTTCAAACTTACTACGCTGCACGTATTACAGTGATCCATAATTGGGAGGCTAAGTAAGTTCTAAAAAATGAAATCGGTCGGTCCACTCTTTCATGACCTCTGACTTTCAGGACAGGGGGCAATGGTCCACACACGGTTGTATTTGCCAGCATTTGCCAGCATTTGCCAGCAATTGCCAGCATTTGCCAGCAATTGCCAGCATTTGCCAGCAATTGACAGCATTTGCCATCATTTCCCAGCATTTGCCAGCAATTGTTAGCATTTCCCAACATTTGCCATCATTTCCCAGCAATTGCCAGCATTTGCCAGCAATTGCCAGCATTTCCCAACATTT